>OZ038327.1:7129724-7227947 GCA_964035795.1 Pterobdella sp. o SKG-2022
TATTGGTTGAGGTTCCAGGGTTGATGATGTGGTCAATGGGGTCTATATAACAGCAAAACTTTTCCGCACTTTTAATTTTGCATCAAATTGACAAAAACGTTTTGAGTTTTTTTATTGAAAAAAAAAGTCAAAGCAATATTAAGGTCAATCTAAAAGCCACATCATTACAATTCACCTTCATTTTTAAGCACAAGGGCGATGAAAAGTAAACTCGATAAAAATTACTGAAAAAGGTGAGCAGCATTGCCTCTTGTATTCGAAGCCTGAATAAATATGATGATGATGATACTGAATATTCTCAAGCCACCTAAAACACACTCCTCAAATTATTAGTGCTGCTATTTTTTGCCATCATTATTTCATTATTGCCATTGCTTTCATCCGTTGTCACATCCATTTCCTGCCACCTCCCATTCAATTTGTTGCCAGCTTGATGTTGTTTGCTGTTTTTAGTCAAACCGTTGTTGATCTTCTCATTGTTGTTGTTATTTTTCTTATTGTTATGATTCTTATTTTATGCTTATTGTTGTTTTTCTTATTTTTCTTTTTGTTATTATTTAGTTAAAATCATAAAAAACCTCCTTTAAGGTTCAAAGATGGGTTTTTTATCATGTTGTTATTGTTTTTGTTTTTGTTGTTATTGTTATTGTTGTTGTTGTTATTTTTTTTGTTATTGTTGTTGTTGTTATTGTTATTTTTGTTGTTATTGTTATTGTTGTTGTTGCTGTTGTTGTTATTATTCTCATTATCCACAATCATTTTGTTTACAAAGTTGCTTGCTGTTATGGTGTTTTCATTAATATTTCTTGTTGTGTTATCATTTTTATTATTTGTATTATTATTGTTGTTATTTGTATTATTATTGTTCTTATTTGTATTATTATTGTTCTTATTATTATTCATTTCCAAAAGATTTTTGTTCTTTGTTTTGTTTTCTATTTTTTGAAAATTATTATTATTGGTATTATTGTTATTCTTATTGTTATTGTTCATCAACTTATCATTGTTGTTGTTATTGTTGTTACTTATTGTTTTGTTATTTGAAAAGATTAAAGCATAGTTCTTGTTATTGTTGTTGATATTATTGTTATTGTTTTCATTATTATTGTTATTGTTGTTATTATTGTTATTGTTGCTATTGTTTTTATTATTGTTATTAAAGGAAATTATATCAGCGTTTAGCAACTTATCTGCAGTGTTATTATTTATATTATTATTGTTGTTGCCATTATTCATAATATTATTATTATTGTTTATAACATGGCAATTCGAACCATTTAAGTTTTTATAGCTTTTGTCCCTCACAAAGTTGCTACTCGTATTAAGCTTGGTGACGTTATTATTATTTCTATTTATTTCATTGCTGATGGTATTATTATTATTGTTTCTATTAATATCATTGCTGTTATTATTAACCTTCATATTATTATTATTTCTGATGACGTCATTATTATTGATTTTATTATTGTTCTTATTATTCCTGGCCAACATCAACAATTCTTCCAAGCTCTCTATGTACTCCATCGTGTTCTTCAGGATCTCCACCTTGAAGAAATAATAAGAATAAGAATAACTATTTTCATTGTTGTTTTTCTTATTTTTTTTTTATTGTTATAAGAAAAATTGAAATAAAAGGAATAAGAATAGACATTATTGTTATTATTGTTATTATTGTTATTATGTGGTGATGAGATAAAATAATGAATTATGACTTTTATTATTGTCATGGCAAAGATTAAATATCAAAAACAACAACAACAATAATTATTTTTATTATTATTATTATTATTATTGTTGTTAATATTATTTTAATATAAATAAATCAACAATAATTCTGCAACATCAACAATAATTCTGCAACATCAACAATCATTCTGCAACATAAACAATAATTCTACAACATCAACAACAATTCTGTACCATTCCAGCACTGAAACTGCATGAAACCAATGATGATTTGGGACCAAGATAGGTATTTCAAAAGTTTTCAATTTGTGGAGTTTAAAAGTAAACTTATATTAAAATTGATTTGAAATTGAAAAAGATTCACCAGTTTGAATGCCATGACCTTGAAAAACATTTGTTTCATCTCTCAAAACTACCACCCACCCTAACTTGAGCACCACTGCAACCTTATCAAAAGACTCGTTCTTTCTAGAACAACTTCTCACGTTTCTTCAATTCTAATCTTTCAAGATCACCATCATCGGAAACAGCACTTCTAGGCATCACTGACAGTTTTCGCAAAAGCTGTGTCACTGGGCATGCCCCGTTTTGAGACCTTCCAGCTGCTTTGCTTTTCTTTCTTCTTTCTGTTCTATTTTGAAGTCGGATTTTGAACGTTCTTCATTAATTTCTATGTATTGCTCAATTGATGACATAACTTCGTTTGAATTATTTAAAATATAGAAATTGATGATATGTTCTTCAATACTCATTAGACCTATTCCTCCATCTTAGACCTCAGTACAATATTTGAAGAGTTTTTGTTGTTGGAATTCACTTTTCATTTTGAAGCTTTTTGTTATTTATTTGTAGTTGAAAGTTCACTCAAGAAGTCAAAGGTTATGACCTCCAAAGGCTTTCAACTAGCCATCGTTTGTAAGCATTTATCAATTTAAAATTTCACACACACACACACACACACACACACACACACACACACACACACACACACATCGCACTTATAATTATTCTAGTTTATTGAGTGCTTATAACTTCTATTGATTGCTATCTTCTACGCTTGGCACAGACACACACCCCTAAACACACATCCTCACACATGCACACACACACACACTTTCACCAACCCAGATAATCACATGTGATCAGGACGTGTGTGACTTTAAAATGTGAAAATTTATTGTAATGCATGCAGTTGAGGTTGCACGTCTCATTGGTGTTGTGGGGTTGTGGCATTTGGAGACCATCTATCTATCCATCCATCCATCCATCCATTCATTCATCCATCCGTCCATCCATTCATCCATCCATCCATCCATCTATCCATCCATCTATCCATCCATCTATCCATCCATCCATCCATCCATCTATCCATCCATTCATCCATCCATTCATCCATCCATTCATCCATCCATTCATCCCTCCATCCATCCATCCACCCACCCACCTTAGGCATCCTTTGAGTAGGATTGGGGCAAGTCCTTCTTTTGAGTGCATCAAAAGCTTCATTAACCCTCTTTAGTCTCCTTCTCTCCCTCATTGTTGCTGCTTTTCTACGATCTCCTGCACTTGTCAGTTTCTTGCGTCTGCATGCCTGTGTGTGGTGTGGTGTGATGGGATGTGGTGTAGTGTGATGTGGTGTGGATGTGAGTTCTCAAGCAAATAAATATTGATCTTGTTCTAAACTTCTTATGACTCTTTGACCACAACACTTCCTCCATTTCAATCTTTACAACCTCTTCATACCTCAATAAATTTCATCTTCCTTCAACCTCTCAAGATTCTCCCTCTTCACCTTACACGCCCAGTTGAGACATCCAGTTTCCCCCTTGCCCCCCAAACACATCTCTCCTTTTTCTTGTTTTTCCACCATGTATAAATCTTCTTCCTTCTTTTTGAAAGTATGTTTGCTTTTGTCGCTGTATGTTTTAGGCTCGACCAAATATTGGTTATAAAGGTCATGAGATGGAAAGTCATCAACGTCATCAAGGCAGGGGGCGGTGTCATAAGAGACTTTGTAGTTGTGGTAGTAATAGTTGTTGTTGTAGATGTTGTTGTTGTAGTCGTAGGAGTACATGTAGTTGTAGTAAGAGTCGTCATTGCATTCAGGCAGAAGTTTGTTGGCGGTCAAGTCGGAGTGAGTGACGTTGTTATTATTATTATGAATGCTATCAGTTAAATTATTGTTGATATTATTGTTGACAATATGGTTGGGGCTATGGAAAAGGGGTTGTGAAGAGGGGTGGAGGTTGGGGAAGGTGTAGTAGGATGTTTTGAATGTTGATGATGACATCATCAGTGGGCTGTCCATGTTGTTTGTGTCTATCAGGTTATTATTGTTGTTATTGAAGTTATTATTGTTGTTATTGAAGTTATTATTGTTGTTATTGAAGTTATTATTGTTGTTATTATGTAGGTTATTATTATTGTTGTTGTTCTGTAGGTTATTATTATTGTTGTTGTTATGGATGTTTATGAAAGGGGGGGAAGGCGAAGGGGGTAGGGGAGGGAGAGTTTTCCTTATTTCATCGTAACTGATGTTTGTGTTGTTCAAGTTATGCATGCAGTTGTTATTGTTGTTATTATCATTGTTGTTTTGAATGGTGAAGTTGGAAAAGTTGTTGAGGGATGTTGAGATTTCTGAAATCAATTGCAGAGCAATAAGAATTCATATGATTAGCATTTTCTCGATAAACTTGTTACTGTTGTTGTTATTATTAAACTTGATAATTTTTAAACGATTATAATAACCAAAAAACAATGTTGTTGAATGAACTTTTATTAACAAAAATAATAATAAAAAAAATAATAATAATAAGCGCGGAAGATAGACGATATAGTTTATCGATCAGAAGAGGGTAGATCACAATTAGCTTAATGATTATCATCATCATCTGTCTGTAGTGCTGACACACTCATATATCCTTCTCTTATCCATCGATCCATCCGTTCATGCATCGATCCACCTATCAATCCACTCATCCATCTATTCATCCATATATCCATCCATCTAACCATCCACCTATCAATCCATCCATCCATCTTCCTATTCATCATAACAGATGATGATGTTTCCCACCGATGTTTTCTGAGATGGCTTACTAAACCTAGTTTCGGATAAGCAGACCCTACTTCATTCAAAACAGGTCCAAACGTTTGGTGCGGCTATACTTTTTTGGAGATGCTTGTTTGAAGCCGCTGTTTGGTTTTTTTCTTGGATGTCTCTCTGTTTGATAGCGTGTCTCCATCGAGATCAATCGCTTCTCAGCTTCTTCCAATCAGCTGGGTGCATTGCAGCTTTTTCATTGTACAATGAAGGACTTCTTTGAATCTCAAGTGTTTGCTTTTTTTCTTTTTAGCGCCAGAGGGCAGTTGTCCGTACATCCGTTGGACCTCAAGAAGTCTAAGAAGAGACAGCTCAAAAGTTGGGTTTACTGCTACCTGGAACCACTCACGTACATGCAGATCTTTTGCTCTGACGTCATAGCTTGCCAAGCCTAGCTGCTTCACAAAGCTTAAATGCTTCAAGACTTTTTGTGGTGCAAGTCTGCTGATGTGAGTGCAAAACTTGAAGGTAGCCAATGTCTTCTGGGTCAAGTTGATATTTAAAATAAACAATAAGAATAATAATACTCTCATTATTATTATTATTATTATTATTATTATTATTATTATTATTATTATTATTATTATTATTATTATTATTATTATTATTATTATTATTATTATTATTATTATTATTATTATTATTGTTGTTGTTGTTTTTGTTCCATTTCATTTTTTTTTGCCTTATTTTGTATTATTTCTCATTAACTTTTAATATATTTTTTATTAGTTTAGTTATTATTATCTCTTCTTTTATCATTATTATTATTATTATTGTTATTATTATTATCCAGGCATGATACAGCACTTGAGTTGTCTCCAACTTCCACGAACCATTTGCATCATCGCTCAACTTCGTCTTATTATTTTTCCCTCATTATTATTTATATTATATTTTTCCTAAATTTTTCTTATTATCGGTTTTCCTTCTTTTTTTCATTAGTTCTCTTTCCTTCACCCTGGTTATTATTGTTATTATTCTTGTTTTTATTATCATCGTTGTTTCAATTCATCTCATGCACACCATGCTTTTGTTTATATTTTCACATCTCAAAAGATTTTAAGGACTAGATCCACAATTCTTTTTTTATTTATTTGAAACGTTTTTCTAATATTTCATTCATCAAAGTCACTGTGGGGCATCTATCAAAGTCACTTCACCACAACCAATTTTCTTTCCTATACTACCTTCAATCCCACATTCCAGCTTCCCAACTGCACAAAGCACATTATTTTCTCAACATCCTTGCTTGCCTCACTTCACCTCTTGCGTTCCACTGTTTCTATTAACAACTCTTCTTCCTCACCTCTCTCTGTTCCTTTTGGTGTTCCTCAGAGATATGTTTTTGGGCTTCTTCTCTTTATTCTTTACACCTCTCCTCTCCTTTGTCTCATCGAATCTTTCTCTTTTCAAAGTCAGCTTTTTGCCGACGGCACCTAGATCTTCTCTTCTTTTCTTCTTTCTTCCTTTTTTTTCTTTCTTGAAGTGGCTCTATGCATGTAAACTTCTGCAGCTTTAAATAGAAATTCCTTTTTGTTTAAGTTAATGCTTTTTGTGCATTTTTGTTTTATTTTGCTGAAGTGCAGCAGAGGCGCCAGATTTACACTCTTTTCCACAATTGAGATCATCATCATAACCATTCAACCAATCAGAACTCGCCACCATAGGCTCTTAGTTGAGCCTCCTTGAGATAGTTCGATACTTTTAGCCAATTATCCGCCATATTAAGAACATGAGAAAATTCAATATTTTTCGTGAACTGCCTTATTAGTCTCTAAAAACGTTATAAACATATTTCAGACTTTTGAAATTTTTTGAAAATCAGTCAATATTGAAGCTACTTTCCTTCACTTTTAAGCTCAAACCACGTGCCCTCCTCGTGGGTAGGTGGGCACTACATACCCACTTGTCTCCATGAATAGCATATTGTAGGGTATGACTGGTGGTATTTTGAATCGCAACTAATTTGCGAAAGAAATTTTTCACTGTTGAAATTTGGTTTATCGCGTATTAAGAACTTGTCTTAAGGACCGAGGTTGATAAGAGCATAACGATGAAACAGTTGGTGTGGTTCTTGCAGGAAACAAGAATATGGTGTTTAACCCTGGAGAATTACTGGAAGGCAGGAAAAAGTTTTTAGGTTTGCACCCTGGAAGGATGGAAGCCAGAACAGCTTTCAACGTCATGGTCACATGAACAACTTAGAAGGCAAGCTGGATGTTTTTGGTGAGAAATTATATTTTAAAAAAGTTGTGTATTCTCACCTTTACAATGTCCCAGCTTCATCTTTTGAAAGCCTTATTGCTTTGCCTAATAAATAATATCAAGTGTTATAGATTATTAACAGTTCTCTTCAATATCCGTGCAAATTGAATTGAGAGAAACAACGATTCGAACAATCTGATGAAATTTTTTTAATATAACAAAGATTTAGAGAATAGACAATGAGCAGTATATAAGATAGAAAAGTAGGGCGGAGTCGTTTTTGATTGGCTAGTGAAGATAATGTTTCAGCCAATGAGCTTCCTAAAAAATGATTTTGTAATTTAAATTTAGTTGTATTAAGAAAACTGTAAATCAATGACATTTTAGTTGGAGTAGTAGTAGTAGCAGTAGTAGTAGTAGTAGTAGTAGTAGTAGTAGTAGTAGTAGTAGTAGTAGTAGTAGTAGTAGTAGTAGTAGTAGTAGTAGTAGTAGTAGTAGTAGTAGTAGTAGTAGTAGTAGTAGTAGTAGTAGTAGTAGTAGTAGTAGTAGTAGTAGTAGTAGTAGTAGTAATAGTAGTAGTAGTAGTAGTAGTAATAGTAGTATATTTTTTTTTTCAAAGTAATTAATGTGAAATAAGCTTTTTTTGAAATCTTAAGAATATTTTGAAACCATCAAAAACACAAAACAATCGATACAGTCAGTAATGAAGAAGATAAGGGTTTGAATTGATTAAGTCTGTGTGTGTGTGTGTGTGCTTGTGTGTTGGTGTGTGTGCTTCCATGTGTGTTTGAGGATTTTCTTTTTGTGCTTTCAAAATCAATATTTTATGAAACACACACACACACACACAAAACAATTGATTGCGAACTATAAATTCTTAAGGGTTTATTGCTTTTAATAACAATAATAAATGTTTCATGGCAGCAAAAATAATAAAAGTTACTGAGAAAAAATCAAAGAAATAAAATTTTGATAAAAAAAAAAAATATAATAGATTCGTTTGAAACAATAAACTTGTGAAGTAAACAAAGACGATCTCCATTTTAAACTCAAATCTACAACACCAAAAACATTGAATAATACATAAAAAAAAGATAGTAAATAAGAGATGAAAAGATAGTAAATAATGGGTGAAAATTTCCCATTGGTCGAAGAAAGAAAAAATGTGAATAAAGAAGACTTCTTTAAATAAAAGATACAAAGATAATAAATAACAGGAAAAAGATACTAAATAGATTGATCACTTCCGGCCTCAAGTCCAAACAATGGTGAAGAATGCTAGGATGTTAAGTTGAGCTGTACGGCTTCCTTCCATGAGAATATTAGTTGGAATTATAATTTACAAAAATTATTTTTTTTTGATATTATTCGAATAATTTTTGAAAAATTAATGATTTTAAAAATATCCATCATGAATAAAAAAAACACATGGTGAGATGCTCTGATGAGTGGTGTGTAGAAGAAGAGGTGTGGGTGAAGGGGAGGGAGGTGTGGATGAAGGGGCGCTTGATGTAAATGTGGGTGGAGAGAAAAATGCAGGGAGAGAGGGAAGTGCAGGTGGAGAGGGAAGTGTGGGTGAAAAAGAGGCGTGAATGAGGAAGGAGGTGTGAGTTAGAAGGGAGTGGAGATGGTTGGGAAATGCAGCGTTAGAAATGGCAAAATGATGGAATGATTATGTATCATGTGAGTCTTTATGTGAAATAGAGATGAGAGGAACGAATGAAGATAAAAAAAGAACAAAATAAACGAATAATATAAATTTATACAATAGTCGAATAAAAAAATAATAAACAGAACAACAATAATAAATAGTTACGAGAAAATAATCAAAAAAAAATAAAAACATCAGAGCAATAATAAAGATAATGAGAGTAAAAACAACAAGAAGAATAAACAAAAATAAAATAATGAAATAAGAATAATAATATTAATAAAATGATAATAACAATAATTATAAAATAGAACCGATAATAATATTAAGAGCTCCAAGAACGAAGAATTAAAAATGGAAAGACACGCAGCCCTCCATATTTCTCATTTGTCCGTCCAGTCCTCTCCATCCAATTCTTATCATTCTCAACATTTCAAACTTGTCTTCATTTTATTTTTTTGTTAAAATCTTCATAATTCTGTTTTCTTAACGACCTCGCCATCTTGCCTACCTCACCCCACGTTCAAATAACTTGCATTTATTTTCATTTGAAATTTTTTCCGATATTTCTTTTGCACAAACATTTTTTCAACAAAAAGTGATCTACTATTTTTTTTTAAATTCCTTCTTCTTTGATCTCACCGACCAATCACACCGTGGGAACGTGTTTATTGGGCGGAGCTTATTTGAGATACTCCACTTTGGTTGGTCAAAAGTTTTTCAGTTTAAGATACTTTTCGATATTGCTTCTAGATAGTATTTTAAAATGTCTCAACACAATTGCAACAACTCAAAAATTTTATGTCGATTAAAAGTGGATTTGAAAATTTATTAAGATAACAAAAAGTTGGGGTTTGAAACTTTTTTCGTTTTTTTGATATTATGATTTTCTCGAGCCACGCTGAAATAAGATTCACAAACAACAAAAATTCATTTTAAATACGAAGCTTTCCGTTATCAAAGTGATACTTTTAAGTATTTATAGCAGTCTCAATATTTTTTATAATTCCCGGATCCTTAGATCACAGGCATTAAATGCAGTTCGATGTGAACTCAACATTCCTTCAGCAACTTTTTACAAACATTTGAAACGCTTTTTCGAGGAGTAATGGCGGAGATACACTCGATGTGCTATAACGCATTTGGTACAATAACATCTATTTGGTGACGTAAAATATTATGATGACGTAGATAAGAGGCACTTGTTAGGGCATGAGGTTAGAAAGCCCCTACTTAGCGCCCTAGTGTTTAGGCCTGCTAGTTGGTGGAGCTGCTACTCTTTCAGGGTACAAATCTAAACAACCCTTCCCTGTCCTCTACTAATCCTATGGGCTTACTAATTTTATCTTGTTTCAAAATAATTTTTTTGGAGGACCTCACACAGACTGTTTCATCAGTTTGCTCTCATCAGGCTAGGTTCTTAGGACAAATTCTTCATATGCAAAGTAACATCTTAGGACCAACATTTACAGCCTGATGATGAAGATAGGGTACGCTTCTAACCTACACGGCGGAACATGGGGGTAATAAAAAAAATGATGTAGAATAGTCTAATTTAAATGGTGAGGTGAACAAACACGATGTATTTGTTGACTCGGTGAATCAACTTTCCTTCACCAACATCTCAATCCTTCGTCACACAACTAATAAGAGTTCAACTCTCATCTCCATTTTTCTTATTATCGCTCATTTAAAATAATTAAATTTTTTCCATTATCACCTCTTTAAAATATTTCACACTTTCTTTAGGATCCCACCAAGATATTCCCTCAAATGATTGACCGAATATCGACTTCAAAACTCTGGTTAGCAAAAAATTAAACGCGCCACCTAGGGAGTTTGGCAAACAGTTCAGCCAGGCCTCGGAGCAATTTTGAGAAGAAGAAACTAAGGAAGCTAGTTTGTGTTGGTTCAAAGTTTTTTCCAATTGGCTGTAAAACGCTTTACACATAGATTCATCCCAATTGCGTTGAAATTCAAGGTTGGAGGGGATCTGAAGATCTTTTTCAACCCAGGCTTCTGTCGCTGCAACGAATTCGACCTCTGACCAGTGTCCGTTAGTGTTATTGAAAACATCAGATATCAAAGAGCAACAAGCTACGCGTGAGAAGAGGTAAGCTGGAAGTACAAGATCGGAGGGTGAACGAAGACCAATTCCCCCATGTCTAACAGGAAATTTTGCTTGCAATCAGCCTGTCATCAAAATTAATATTTCCAATTTTGGCGGCTCTTTCTCTAAGCGTTTGCTCTTATTTTTTTTAGAAGCGCATGTTCGCGATAGCTAGAGGAGCAACTTAAAATGGAGAAGTTTGGGTATAGCCAGACAATTTTTAAGGAGGAAAAACGCTTGATGGGCACTTGAATATGACTTAAATATAAGCTTCAAAAATTATTCTATAAACTCTTGTTTTGTATAGTATCAACATTCATTCACTGTCGCCATATTTGCAACAATTATGGTTTGCACTGAAGCCAAGCATCATTTTGCCTCTGAGCCACATTAGATAACGTTGACCCAATTTCAAATCTTTATGAACTGTTATTATAGTGGTTTCATTGTTTAGATAGTCACTCATTTGTGCATGACGCTTTATTGTTTGGCATTTTCGAAGGTGGACATTAATAAGTTCATTTTTCAAATTCAAGCATACAATCAAAAATTATGGAATATGTTAAAATCTTTTGAAATGTCTCATCATCAAGAATCGGTGAGCAAAATGAACTCAATGAAAGATGGATGATAGATAATAAAAACATGGATTCTAAACAACATCTCCTTATCTCAAACTGGAAGTTTCATACCAAAAACCTCACAAATTCTCCTCTATTGAATTAAACTCTAAATAAGTATTTAACACCTAGAGTCCCCACAAAGATATAAAAGGCCTTGTGGAACTGATGAGTCACCACCAACATCGCCATGGCATTACGTGATCCGTTGAGTTGATGCATCCGTGTAAGTTTCTTATCATCTTCCTCCTCCTCAAAGAGTGATGGCAACAATGTTGAAGTCAACGTGAGGTAGTTGCAGGTAGTTGAAAAAATTGTTGCTGTTGTTGTTCAACATTTGCACCTTCAACTCCTCTTTTTCTGGTGTTGACATGGTTACAATATTTAAAACTTTTATTAACGATAATAATATCAAGTACAGTAATAATAATAAAAATAATAATCAATAGTAATGATAATAATAATAATAATAACGAAGATAAAATCAAACGCTCACCACATGTGTCCTTAAAAAACTTGAAGGTCCCCTCATTCCTCACCACACTACATATGTAAGCTATCTTGCAGGGGGAGGAAAAGGAGGAAGAGGAGGAGGAGGAAGAGGAAGAGGAGGAAGAGGAAAAGGTCAAGAGGTATTTGAGAGTGGTGGCAAGGTGGGTGATGATGCGAGGATCGAAGACCACATCTGTAACCATGGTGATGATGCTCAACAATGATGATGGTTGCAAAAGTTAATTACTTTTCGAAGCAAGCGAGCATAATGGTTTTACACAATCAAACGAG
Organism: Pterobdella sp. o SKG-2022; assembly: GCA_964035795.1. NCBI lineage: Eukaryota > Metazoa > Annelida > Clitellata > Hirudinida > Piscicolidae > Pterobdella > Pterobdella occidentalis. Next base: position 7,141,883 of record OZ038327.1, read on the forward strand.
TATATTTAGAAAGATTGATCAAAAGCTATTAATTTCAAAAATTAAATTGTTCCTAGTCACAATTAAACATACAATAAAGTCAAGAGAGAACGAAACACAAGTATATGACAAACTAAGAAGACACTGCACAGCGAATTGCCTGAGCGTTACCACGAACAATGACCAGTGTGAATATTCACCACTCACCCTTCCAAGCAATAAATATAAGATAAGTCTACAGATGAAGAAACCAACTTTGAATTATTATGCTGGGCGCGAATAAACCACCAGGGTTTAATAGTATGGTGTTGTTATCAAACTGAATTATCTACACGGTGACAATCGAAGTAAGAACTTATCGCAAATAAAACATACTTTTTATCCTATTTTTACTTATACCTACGTTTTATATGGGTAGGTACTATCACATATTTCAATCCTATTATTATTGCTTTTTCAGATGAGGGCCAAGAACGTGCATCAGCATTAAAAAGCTACGACGATAAATGTGCTGACTTCACAAGCCTTCAAATTTATGTTTGTGTATGTATTTTTAAAGTTATCTCTATTGTGGGGTTGCCAAATAACCAGATAGAAGTTTAAATTTATTATAAACTACATTTTATGACAGATTTTGAATGCTTGTTAGAAAAGTTAGAAACAACGTTAAACGGTTGCTATACAAAAATGCTAAGAGTTGTGAATAATGTAAAATGGCAGCAACGTATAAGCAATTATGTACTATATGACAACTTACCAAAGATAACCATTGCAATTGCAACACAGAGAGTCAGTTTCGCAGGACATTGCTTTCGCAGTAAAGAAGTTATACACAAATTGATACTACGGGAACCAAGATGTGGTAAAAATACTAGAGGAGGACCAGCTAGAAATTTTATCAACCAACTAACTGATGATACTAATCTTGATAAAGAAGATTTAAAAACAGCTATGAGTGATAGGGAGTATTGGAAAAACAAAGTCATAGAAGTTCGACTGCAGTCGACATGATGATGATGATGATAATTAGTTTAAATGAAGATATGAAGAGGCATATATATGATTTAGGCTTAAGCAAAATAGAAAAGGTAAGTAATGTTAAAAAGAAGAGAAAAGGGGGTAAAAGAGAGGGTAGAAGGGTGAGAGAGAGAATGATGAGAGGAAAAAGGGTTGAAAGGAACGGGTTGAGGGTTGTTGAGGATCTAACTTTAGGTATCCTTAATGTTAAATCTCTACACAATAAGGTGGAAGAAGTGCTAGACTTGATGAGTGAATACAAGCTGGCTGGTTTATTTTTGGCTGAAACTTGGCATGACTCAGATTCAGTAAACTAAAGTATTCTGAGGCAAAACGGGATATTAGTTCTTAAAAAGGCTAGATCTAAAAGCTTTGAGTCTGTGAAGTCTCTAAAAACTAAGCATGGTGGATAAGTTATTTTGAGAGAACTAAAAATAAATGCAACAATGTTCCTCTGAAAGCTAGCACTTTTGAATTTTTGAGAGTAAGCTCCAAACTAAAATCCTTTATAGGCTTGGTTGTTTACAGAACTGGATATGCTTCTTGTGATTTTTTTGCAAAGTTCGAAGTCATCATGAATATAATGTTATCTTATAATGAAGAAGTGGTAGTCTTAGGGGATTTTAATTTTCATCTGGAGTGTATTGCAGATAAGGATGCAGAAAATTTTAAGAATATCCTCCACATGCATCATTTCAAGCCTTGTGTAGCAGAACCAACTCATGAACAGGGTGGCTGGTTGGATGTAGTGGCCACTAAGGCTGGATTCAAAGTTGATTGTTTTGATGTTTCCTTCTCAGATCATAAGGTCTTGATGTGGAAGAGTCAACTTAAAGTACCTGCTTTAGTGTAAAAAACATTCAAGGTAAGAAGGTGAAAAGATTTGGATGTTGAAAAGTTTATTTCCAAGTTGCTGAACACTCCTTTGGTATTTTCAACAGACTTGAGTTTAGATTCTGCTGTGAGCAAGTATTTTTCAACTTTGAAGCACATTTTAGATGAACTCATTCCTGAGAAAGTTGTAAGAAGTCATCAGAGACCCTCTGATGTTTAGTTTGATGAGGAATGTAAGATTTCTAAATGCATAACAAGAAAGTTGGAGTGCAAGTACTTGAGGTCTCATTCAACAACTGATCGTGAGACATGGTTCAGGCAGAAGAATCTTTACAAGTATCTATGTGGGAAGAAGAGAAAGGAGTTTTGGGACCTTAAGCTTTTTGAATATAAAAACAAATCAGTGACAACTTGGAAATATATAATGAGGTTACTGGTAAGGGTAAGGCAGGTGAAGGTAAAGGAATAGAAATTGGTAGTTTTAAGAAATACTTGGATGATAAAATTGGTAAAGTCAAAAGTGTAGATGGTGGTCTATTTCAAATTGAGGTTTCATCCAGGACTTCAGTGTTAGACGAATTTCTTGAGGTCGATGAAGAGGAATTGATGAAGGTGATCAACAACTTACCAAATAAGCAGTGTGCTTTAGTTCCGATCACAACTTGGCTATTGAAACGAATAGCAAGCTTGATAGCACCTTTTTTAGTTAGCATCTTTAATTCCTCTTTCAAATCAGGAACTGTTCCTCAAGGTTTGAAGTTAGCCTGTGTGACGCCGATATTGAAAAAACCCAATCTGAACCAATTTGAGCCATCCTTCTATAGACTAATTTCAAATGTCCCTGTCTTATCAAAAATACTGGAACGGTTGGTTTTAGAAAGGACACGTAGTTTTTTGGTTGAAAAGGATCTGTTTCCGAGATTTCAGTCTGCTTATCGTCTTTTTCAATTCAACAGAAACTGCTATCCCATAAATCCACATGGATATTTTAAAAGCAGCTGATGAAGGTAGGTTTAGTCTTTTGATATTGTTGGATCTTTCCTCAGCCTTTGATTTAGTTAATCATAATATTTTAAATAAGCTATATTCAAAATTCGGTTTTGAGGGTTTAGTCTTAGAATGGTATAAGAGCTATTTAAATAATAGGTTGAAGAAGGGTTAGAAAAGTGAAGGACTTTGGAAAGGGGTTGAAAGGAAAATTTTAAAAGGATATTAAACTTTTATAATCTATTATTATATTAGACTATCTTAAGCATATATCAAGTGATCTTGAAACTATAATACACTTTGTAGATTATTATCGAAGAATGTAGATCAAAACATTGTTCTCGAAGATAAAGAAGGTTTCTTCATAAAAGAGGACTGCAGAGCCAGGTGCATGAGGCGCCACATCTATGTGCACCAGTTCACATGCGCCTGTCAAAACTAAAATTAGAAGTTCACCACATGCAAGCAGGCGTCCAAGTTGCTTGTCAAAGAGGAGTCCTTTCCAAAAAAAAAGCACCCTTTTATGAAATAAAGGATTGAAGGAGACAATATGAAGGTCTGTAGACACAAAGCATCATTTTAAGGGGTAGAAAACATGAAGAACTGCCGCAGCTTGTTTAGAAAGATTTTGGTGTTGAATAAAACCTCAGATGGAGAAACAAGTGGATTCTCAGAATAAAGGTGAGCCTGGCAAGATTTATTCTCAAAGGTTTGCTTCAAAAAGAAGAGATGTCTGAAAATAAAACTGTAAGACTTCAAAAATAAAAGATTGGGAGACCCAAAAAAGAAGTGTTAAGGCAGGCAGAAAAAGGCAAGAGAAGGGTCATGAGGGGATACCATTTAAAAAGATCATGACTGCATTCAAAAAAGAACTTTGAAAAAAAAAATAAAATTGAAGGGGCTAGGATGAAGGATCGTTGAGATGTCAGCTTCAGGCGGCATTATCTTCTATCTGCAAAATGTTTTGCAGAGGCACTTGTTGAATGGTGAATTCACATTCATCAGATCCTTTACTTTCTTGTTTCAAATAACATTCTATCGAACACTTGAAAACTCAAAATCCTTTTTATAAATATATTATGATTGTCAAAAATCCCACTTTGTATACTCAGTATTGGATTCTTTTTGTTATAGCCACATAATACTCAGCTCATTTATTTTATAAAAAATAACGATAAGAATGGAAGTCTACCATAGAAAGGTATAAAGGCTGATAAAAACATGGAGATAGACTATGTGCCGACAAAAAAGGAATCTTTTGGTGAAAGCATTGACACACAGTGCCATAGACATGCCCCAAAATATGTGCCACGCTGGCACCCGAGAGTGGCTGAGTTTCTGGGCGGTCTTGATAAGAACATGAGGAGTACCCGACCAGGGCTAAGGTGCTTGAGGAGAAAAAATAAAATCTTTAATGATGATGATTGGAAGGTGGTAGAGGGGTTATTGTTCTGAGTAAGGTTGACTCATGTGGTGAGAAAGCTAATGTTGATTGTGATCAGTATGAGTGGGTTCATGCTTGAATGATAGAAAAAGTTGCCTCAATAGCAGAAGTCTCACGGACAACACACATCCATCAAAACAAGATGGCCTCTGTGGAATATAGGTTCTTGTGCATTCGCATATTTAAATAAGACAAAACCATTTTGACGTCATGGCAACATTGGAAAACTTGAATGCAACACCTCAACAAGGGAAATACACCAATCACATCTTATGCAACACGAGTCACCATGACACTCAAACTGATGACGCCACGAGCAGGTGCTAAAACATCAAAGCAAGTTATGATGCAGATTCTTGTCTGCAGAAATTCTCACAAGATGATTAACCAGTCTATGTAGGCTAAAGGGCACTAGTTTGATCATGTGACAAAAATAAAAATTAGGTCATGTTACACAAATAAAAATTAGATCATGTCACAAAAATAACAGAACCAGCAGCAAGTATGACGTCAAATGGAGGAAGATGGTGGCTGGTCTTTGTCCAATCCAGTTCCATCACTCTGTGACCTGTGTGTGTGTGTATGTCCGTTTATCCAATACCACCCATCTATCTATATACCCTCACCCACTCATCCATCTACCCAAAAATACCACCCCCCACCCGGCACCACTCTCACTTGCAGATGCCAGATTCAGTTGAATATTGCTGTTTAGTAGTTTTATGACGTCATGATGGTGGTCTGAGAAGGTGTACCATGGTTCGAGATGGGTGTTGCTGGTTGTTGTATCATCATTGCATGGAGGACTGTGAGTGGTCGGATACAGAAGCAGATTAGCTGCAAAACCGACCAATCCAGTTCCAGCTCCTAATTCAAGTATCTTCTTGTTTTTGAAGAGGTGAGAGTTGTTTGAGATGAAGTTGATGAGATGGAAAGATGCCTGGATGTAATTTTGTTTGGTTAGCAAAATCCTGTGATGTGTGGAGTTATTGAAAGAATATTCAAATGGAGAACTCCTGCCCGCCATCAAAACTCATCTCAGCCATATTGTTCATGTCACTCATTTACTTATTTTGCTCTCCAGAAATATTTTTTTCAAGGGTTTAAAGCTATTGTGAATCCATGTAAGCAACACATGCCATCTCTATCATGAATGTTGGTCCTAAAATGCCTTCTTGTAAAGAACCAAGTCTGAGAAGAGCAGACTGATGAAACAGTCTGTGTCCCTTTTTAATAATTTACAAGTCATGTTTGTACTTGAAAAATCTTAAAAATAATGGGAATAGGAATAAAAAAAATGCAATAATCAAAATAACAACAAAAGAAAAGAAAAATAAAAATGGTAACAAAAGCAGCAATAATAATGAAGTCACCTGCCAGACAGTGAGTCCAGTGGTGCCTGCAGTGATGACGCTAGACTTGCCTCTCACCACCACCCACCCTCCACCACCTTTTCTCAGATTACTATTATTGCTTTTGTTATTATTATTTTTGTTGTTGTTCATGTTGTTATTATTGTTATCGTTTCCTTCCTTAACTCCTCTTTCATCATCATCAGAAGCTTCATCACTTATATGGAAGGAAGTGTAAGAAAACCCGTCATCATCATTATTATTGTGCATATTATTATTGTTATTTTGCATTTTATTATTATTGATATTTTGCATGATATTATTATTGTTATTATAGGAGAGATATGAGAGGTATAGTTGATATATAGATTCCAACACTTCTGAGCCTTCCTTCTCCAACTGCCATCATTAATAATAATAATAATAATAAAAATAATCATAAGATAACTGCCATTATTAATATAATAATCAAAATAATCATAAGATAACTGCCATTATTAATATAATAATCAAAATAATCATAAGATAACTGCCATTATTAATATAATAATCAAAATAATCATAAGATAACTGCCATTATTAATATAATAATCAAAATAATCATAAGATAACTGCCATTATTAATATAATAATCAAAATAATCATAAGATAACTGCCATTATTAATATAATAATCAAAATAATCATAAGATAACTGCCATTATTAATATAATAATCAAAATAATCATAAGATAACTGCCATTATTAATATAATAATCAAAATAATCATAAGATAACTGCCATCATTAATAATAATAATAAAAATAAAGATGAGAATAATTAAAAACAATGGTGATAATGTGGCAAGTTTATCATGGTGGTGAGGTATTATTGAGTTCTACATGATCATTTCAGTTAAGAGTTGTGGAGTGGAATGTTCAAAAGGATTTTTTAGATAAAAACATCAATAATTCTTGTAATTATTGTTCGAAGTACATATCTTTGTTTCATACAAATATTGACTGTTACTATAAAATAATATGTGGTAAAAAAAGCTAAAAATAAAGTGGTGAGCATGCCAACCAAGCTGATGAGGGTTTTAAGAAATGACTGGGCATATTTCCGTGAGGGGGGGAAAGAGGACAGATGAGGGTGGTTAAATGTGCATTCCATTATAAAATCTTGTTTGATCTCTCCATCTTTGTCTTTGTACTTCTGTGTACAATATGATAATTGATTGAAATTGTCTTAAAGAATCAAATGATGCTTAAATAAAAAGGTAATAGAGGAATCCTGTGAGCCTAATTTGTGGAAAATAGACGTGAAATTTAAATGAAGGAAGTATACATATCAAGAATGCAATTTAATAATTATTATGATTATTATTTTAACAAACCATTATAACATCAGGTGGCACTTTTTGACACGAAAAAAAGAGCTTTGTTATCAAAGTCGGCATGATCGTCTGTTGGAAAGGAAAACTTTAGCTATTATTATATAAAAGTGAACATTTTTGGTAAATTTTTAAATAAAGTGTTTATGATATTTCAAAACTAAAAGTTCAAATTTTTAAAAAGTTTGATTCAATGATTCAGTGAAGTTTTTATATTTCGATATAAAATCTGTTTATTTCAAATTAATACTTAGTAATTTAGAATGAAATTTATAAACAATAAATGAACAAAAACTTTAAAACCAAGTTTTATTTAAAAAATTATTTTAAACTAAATTTCATGATAACAATTTTCGTATATATTTGGAAGGTTTTGGTTTATTCTACATCATATAGCCAAAACTAAATTTGAATGTACAAATACAAAGTTTTAAAAAATTAAATTAATTAAATCTTATAACATTATCAATTTTAATCTAAAAATTTTAAGCACATAAATATATAAACGACACCACAGAATTTTCTTAAGCTCAATTTACCTATATATTAAGACGCGCAACATTTAGAAGCGTAACCCTTCGGGGTTACATATACTAAAATTGGAACGATACAGAGAAGATTAGCATGGCCCCTGCGCAAGGATGACACGCAAATTCGTGAAGCGTTCCATATTTTTTTTAAACTTTTTTTTACAAATCTTATAAAATTAGATGAAAGTCCAGCAAACCAATCAAAGCCATCTCCACATGATGCCACATTCATCTAGCATTTCAACATGAAGTTTATATTTCGAAGTCTAGCATTATTACTGTTATATTATGTGTTAGTTCAATTCACTTTTATAAATTCTTTAGCCAGAGTAAATACTGCAAGTTATTTGAACACAAAATGTAATTTTATCAAGCACAAAGCTGTTCGTTGACAAAATAACATTATCGAGTACGTTAAAATTCAGACAGCGTTTTATTTATTATTATTTTATCAATGGTTAGTATATAAACAATTGTGTCTTGGAGTATTATTTGAGAACACTAGTTAGTTTATTAAAATACAAAGCTTCGTTATCAACATAACATTATCAAGTGTGAGAAACACACCAACGACATTGCTTATATATAGAGATGATGTAGATAAAGTTAATTCTGGAAATCATATACTTTTTATTGTGGCTTTTGAAAAAATCAACGCTGTCTTTGAATTTTAACGTACTTGATAGCGTTTCTTTGTTAACGAAATATTTTTGCACTTAATAAAATTATCTTTTGTGTTCTCATAATTTGCAGAACTCACTATTAGTTTTTCACTAAATCTACGCTAATCGAAAACACAAGGTTCACTAACTTAAATTTCACGCACCTGATAATGATAACATGTCCACCTCATTTAAACCTCCTTAAACTTGATTGAATCATTCTCCTAACCACTTTCAACATTCTCCTTATCACTTTCAACCATTCCACGTTTTCCTTACCACTATCAACCATTCAACATTCTCTTTACCACTTTCAACCATTCAACATTCTCTTTACCACTTTCTTCACTGAACTCTTGACTAAAACTTAATTAATCACTTCTAGTTTTTTAGAGACATCGTATAATTTTTTGTAAACTTGAATTTCATGGATTAAAAAGTTTAGCTTATATAAGGACGTGTTTTTCTAACATCCTCATAATCTGAAGTTAATACTGCTCGAAATGACTTTAATGAAAGTCATTCAAGCTGACATGGGAGAGCCATCTTGATGACGAAGGCGTCAACGACTTTAGTGTCATGAGCATGTAAACTCTGCGAATATGAAGTGTTTTGCTTATCTTTCAAGTTGCTTATTCACAGAATCTAAGTCTCACGACCAGTGAGGCGACTTGACACCTGAAACTTTTCTATGAAATGTTACCTTGGTTTTTAGCTTCGAACCTACAACTTTCCAAAGTAAACACCAGCTTTTGTCTCTCACAGTCTTTACGACCCATAATGCAGTTCAACTTGCCAGCTAATTGAAGTTGTCTTCATTACTCGATGCTCCATGGTTCACTATAACTTTAGTTCTAGTCTTTAGACACATTAAACTAACAGCCACTGCATCAGTAGGACAGATATGCCTGATTGGAGGGAAGAGGAACAACCAAGCAGTGAAGGCGATAAGAGTTGGTACATTTGGAAGCAGATTTTTCAAAGTTGGACATCAGCTTTGACTTGAAGGGCACAATCTGAAAGACATTGGCTATGCAAGATTTCATATGATAGCTCACAAACCTCACCAATTTCTGCATCAGATACTTCATTAAATGATCTGCACAAATTCAACTTGCTCATAAGACGTGGTTGAAACTAAGGGAAGGAAGGGAGAGGAAGGTAGTGGAGTGGGAGACTTAGAAGGAGGCTTCAAACCTTCATGGCACTTGAACATAATTTTTTTTGTTTTTCTTCTTTAACCCGAGCACCCTAGTCTTGTTGGGTGCTCCTCATGTCCCCATCAAGACCGTCCAGTGGTCGAGAAGCTCAGCCGCTCTCGCGGGGTCGGTCCACAGACTCTCGGGGCCCAGTGTGGTACTTATTTTGGGGAAAGTGAAGAGGTGAAGGGTGTCATGAATGTGTGTTTGGCAGAGTGGGCATGAAGGTGAGGAATGAGATGAGAGTGAGATTTTGTTGAGGTATGAGAGGATGAAAGGTGATTTGTTTGATCTGAGTTGGGCGAGTGTGGTGGTCTAGGGTGGTTTCTGATTCATGAATGGGTGGAGGTTGCTTGCTGAAAATTTTGTTGTGAGTGGATGATATGTAGTCGTGTACTATTTTGGTGTGTATGGCTTTCATGTAGTTTTTTATTTGTGTGTGAGAGGTGGACTGGGTGGAGGAGGAGGGTATGTTTAGGGTGTAGTTGATGTTGTTGAATGTGGATTGTTTTTTTGTATCTGGGGTGGGCTTCTTGCGTGGTGAGTGGGTGTAGGGGATGAGTGGGGTGGGAGGCTTTTTGTGTGAGTTGTGATGCGTGAAGTTTGAGATGGTTTTGGAGTGGGAGGATTTTGGTCTTTGTCTGGAGGTGTTGGGTGTTGGTGTCTAGGGTGCAGCCAGTGATTGTTCTCAAGGCTGCGTTTTGGATTTTTTGGAGTTTGTTGAGGGATGTGGATGAGATGATGGGTGACCAGATGGTATTGGCGTATTCGATGATGGGAAGGAGTAATGTTTTGTATGTGGTGATGAGTGTTTCTTTGCTTTTTCTACAGTGTGTTGATGTAAGGAGTTTTAAGAGATTGAGTGTTTTTTTTTGCTTTAGTGATGGTGTTGTCTGTGTGGGTGGAGTATTTTAGTTTGGGGTCAAAAGTTAAGCCAAGGATGGTAGAGTTGGAGGTGGTGGTGATGGGAATGTTGTTGATGTGGATGTTTAGGGGTTTGTTATATTCTGATGGGTCTGGGGTCATGAGAGGTGATGTGGTTTTGGTGGGGTTGATTTGTAGGTTGTTATTGTGAGCCCATGTGTGTATTTCATTGAGGTATAGGAGGAGGTTCTGGGTGGCTGTGTTGATGTTGGGGTGGGATAATGTCACTTGAACATATGACCGATGTTAGAGCTTGAGGAGCAAGGATGAAGATTTTGTCAAATTTATTCCCATCACGATTAGTGCCCCTATGTACAATGTGATAATGATAATAATAATAAAAATAAGCATTACATTAATAATACCACCATTGATTTACTGATGATACAAAATATTTGAGACACATTTCCACTGATAATAACAAAAATAATAATAATAATATAAATAACAATAATATAAATAATAATAATAATAACGAAGAATAATAAACAATAAGAGAAAATTGAATGATAAAAAGAATGAACTTGGAGGTGAAAATGTCATTTGAAGATATCTTTATAATTCAAGTGGCGCAGGTGAGGACAGTAATAAAAAGATTACTATAAGGTTCTGGAAATGTTTGCACCATCATCATCATCATCGTCCTAACTATAAAATCATTATCATCATCAATACAGAATCACTATCATAACCTTAAATTGATAATGTTAACAACTTATGAATATGACAATAATTAATGTAATCCATGGAGTCATATGGTGATGATGGTGAAGATGAGAATGAGGATGAAGATGGAGAAGATAGTGACGATGATGGAAATTGAGATGGCGATGAAGATGGAGATGAAAAAATGGTGAAAAAGATGAAGATTCCGACAGGATACAGGATGTAGAGATCAGGCGAGAAAGACAATGAAAATGATGAAGAAGACAATGAGGATGGCGAATATCTTGAGCATGAGCCATCTGGGTGGTTGTTGAGTGATAGGTGGTTGGGTGAGAGGTGGATGGGTGAGGGGTAGTGTAGTAGAGGCGGTTGGTTGAAGGGTAGTGTAGTAGAGGTGGTTGGTTGAGGGGTGGTTGGGTAGAAGTGATTGGTTGAAGGGTGGTGTAGTAGAGGTGGTTGGGTAGGAGTAGAAGGTGAGAGATGGGTGAGAAGTGGAAGATGAAAGGTGGTGGTTGGATATTAATGTGTAATTACATGCTGCAAGGAAAGCTGTTGAAACCTGTTATTGGTGACGGATCTGAAATACTTTACAAGCTCTGTATGACCTGCATCTATGTTCAATGTCGTTTCATCCACGTGTGAGTCGATGCTGTAGTGGAGGGTGGTGTGATGGTGTGGTGTGGTGGTGGGTGGTATTGTGGTGGAGGATAGGATATGATAAAATGAAACAGGTAAATTAAACAGAACCAACATGACAACAGAACATTCATTATCTAACCCAGTAATGTACCTCTCATTCAACCAGCCACTTCTGACAACCTCTTCCTTCAATCAACCACTTTTTCTCCTCCAATCCATTCATGCTACACATACTATCCAACTCATATTCCAGCCTATAACCACCGATGCACCACACCACCCTCCTCACCAATGCACCACACCACCCTCCTCACTGGTGCACCACACCACCCTCCTCACTGATGCAACACACCATCCTCCTCACCGATACACCACACCACCCTCCCCACCGATGCACCACACCACCCTCCTCACTGGTGCACCACACCACCCTCCTCACCGATAAACCACACCACCCTCCTCACCGATGCACCTCACCACCATCCTATGGTCCACAGCAAAGGCCCTCAACCCCAAAAAACCTACCACTCCCACCAATACAATCATTACTCACAACAAAAAAACAGCCCACACAGACACACAAAAAGCCAACACACTAAATGAATATTTTAAATCAACCACAAAACGCTCCTCCAACCCTACTCACAGAATAACAAACAAACTCACCAAATCACTCACATCTACCCCAATAACAATCACCGAATCAGATACCATCTTCGCTATAAAACAATCTAAAAATAACAACTCCTCAGGACCAGACAATATCAACATCAAACATTTCAAACACCTAGGACCAATAGCCATCAAACACCTAACCAACCTCTACAACATCACAATCAACACAAACACCATACGCCAAATATGGAAAACCTTCAAAATCATCCCCATCGCCAAACCCAACAAAAACCTTTCTCTCCCCTTCTTATACAGACCAACTCTCTCCCATAGCAAAAACTCTAGAAAAAATCATCCTCCCACACATCACCACTAATATAATCCTCCCAACACGGCTTCAGAGTCGCACACTCCACCACCACAGCCCTACAATAAATCAATAACACCATACTCACTGGTTTCAACAAAAAAAACTCCCCCATAGAACAATCTTCACCGCCCTCGACATGACCAAAGCATTCGATACGGTAAACATCCACCAACTCATCCACAAAATACACAACACCCACATTCCTACAACAATAATCAAATTCCTGGCCAACTACCTAAAAGGCCGCCGACAATACACCTTTGACAACAATCACACATCAAAACACACAAACATCAAAGCAGGTGTCCCCCAAAGGGGCGTCCTACCACCCACTCTCTTCAACATATACCTCTCAGACATACCACTTCTCAAAATCAGTTCACTCAATCTCATCACCTACGCAGAGAACATCACCATAACATCATCCCACCCCAACATCAACACAGCCACCCAGAACCTCCTCCTATACCTCAATGAAATACACACATGGGCTCACAATAACAACCTACAAATCAACCCCACCAAAACCACATCACCTCTCATGACCCCAGACCCATCAGAATATAACAAACCCCTAAACATCCACGTCAACAACATTCCCATCACCACCACCTCCAACTCTACCATCCTTGGCTTAACTTTTGACCCCAAACTAAAATACTCCACCCACACAGACAACACCATCACTAAAGCAAAAAAAACACTCAATCTCTTAAAACTCCTTACATCAACACACTGTAGAAAAAGCAAAGAAACACTCATCACCACATACAAAACATTACTCCTTCCCATCATCGAATACGCCAATACCATCTGGTCACCCATCATCTCATCCACATCCCTCAACAAACTCCAAAAAATCCAAAACGCAGCCTTGAGAACAATCACTGGCTGCACCCTAGACACCAACACCCAACACCTCCAGACAAAGACCAAAATCCTCCCACTCCAAAACCATCTCAAACTTCACGCATCACAACTCACACAAAAAGCCTCCCACCCCACTCATCCCCTACACCCACTCACCACGCAAGAAGCCCACCCCAGATACAAAAAAACAATCCACATTCAACAACATCAACTACACCCTAAACATACCCTCCTCCTCCACCCAGTCCACCTCTCACACACAAATAAAAAACTACATGAAAGCCATACACACCAAAATAGTACACGACTACATATCATCCACTCACAACAAAATTTTCAGCAAGCAACCTCCACCCATTCATGAATCAGAAACCACCCTAGACCACCACACTCGCCCAACTCAGATCAAACAAATCACCTTTCATCCTCTCATACCTCAACAAAATCTCACCCTCATCTCATTCCTCACCTTCATGCCCACTCTGCCAAACACACATTCATGACACCCTTCACCTCTTCACTTTCCCCAAAATAAGTACCACACTGGGCCCCGAGAGTCTGTGGACCGACCCCACGAGAGCGGCTGAGCTTCTCGACCACTGGACGGTCTTGGTGGGGACATAAGAAGCACCCAACAAGACTAGGGTGCTCGGGGTAAAGAAGAAAAGAAAAAAAAACTCTCCTTACCGATGCACCACATCTTCTTGTTGATGAACCATTGTTGCCAGTTGTTGGAATATGGCTCCCAACTCCACTATCGTCTGCTCAACATTCAACATGGCGTCTGCCCTGCTTTCTATGTAGGCGTCCTGTGATTGGATGCTTGTTTAATCAATGGTATGAACAACAACAACAATATTAATCATTGAAGTATACGTTTTCACTTATCAGAGTGGGTGATAAGGATAATAAAAAAATAACATTGGAAATGATAACAAAGACTATAAAAAAATAAAAAGAATAATAAAAACAACATCATCAAAAACCTGTTGACTGATGAGGGCAATTTGTTGTTGTTGGTGATGTGGCTCCATGCTGATGGACACCTGGTCCTCATGCAGGAGCACTGACTTTGCTGAAGTGGTGGGGTGAATAATAAAATAATAAGAACAAAAAAAAAATAATTATTATTATAAATATTGCAATACAACACGAAAATATGAAACCAATGAAAACTGAAATGATTTTAATTGAGAAACAAAAGAAAACAACAAAGATGATATGAAGCCTTCATAAATACTGGTGGCAAAACAATAAAACAATGATAATAATAACAATAATAATAATGATGGCGAGGGTGGTACATGGGTTGTGGGAGGGAGGAGGCAGGAGGGGCGTTGATGAAAACTCTTGTCTCCGTTCCTTCTGCTTCTTCATGTTCTGTTCACATCAGATTTAACATTAATAATAAGAATAATAATAAAAATATAAGATGGTCCTGGACATGACGTTAAACTGCAACAGATAGCGTCTCCAAATTGAAACTGCTTCTCTGTTATAACCTGGATAACAGTAGACTCCCATAGCAGGTATCGACAAACTGATATTCCGGTGTTGTTGTCATTTGGCTTGGCGGATGATCTTTCTCTTTGTTGACAATGGCAACTACCAAAGTGTGAGAACGGCGGATCTTGAATTCGATAATTTCAAGTTGGACGTTAGCTTGGACTGGCAGTTTATAAAAAATTGTCCCAGATAAAATAGCTTTCTTTATACATCACTCTATTGTAGTATCAATAACCTAGGCCGACTGCTGTCAACCCCAGTTACTGGGACATGCACATCTGTATAATCTAATTGGATCAATAATAATGGAAAGATAAAAATGAATGATAATAATAATATGCAAAAACATGAAGAGTGGAGTGAACAAAACAGTAATGGAGACATAAAAGCACCTTCGTTCGCACTTCCAACACTGACTTGAAGTCCTTGGACATGTCTGCTAAGTGAGTCTATCAAGGTGGTGTTGTGGTGTTTTTGTTGTGTTGTTGTTGTGGTGTTATTTAAGTTATAAAGATAACACCTACCAACAAGCCACCTACTACCACATCTAATTTGCCCCACACCACCATCCACCCACACACATCCCTCACCTACACACCCACACACATCCACCACCCACCTGCAATGACAACACGATGGAGTTAGAGTGGCACTGTTTGTTCGACTTGGAAGACCATGTGCTCAACTGTGACGTCATCATGATTGTGAAGTGGATGAACATAATGGACAATGATAAACACTAGCAACAATATACCACACCACACCGCATCACACCACACCAACATGTTGAAGATCTTCAATCTGCTTATTCAACATCTGAATGTCTTGTTTGATAATGAATGTTAATTGTTGAACTTCATCATTGTTGTCCTCAAATAAGGATCTCTTTGATGCCACTGTGGTGTGTTGGGTAGTGTGTGTGTGGAGTGTGAAGGGATTTTATGGAAATTGGGAATGATATGAGAGTATGTGGTGAAGTGATATGTTGAGGATGATGTTGATCATCACCGTTTTGCGTCCATTCCCATGCTAGCATGGGTTGGAAGAGGTCTCATAATGGCTCTTCTCCACGGTCATAGGCTAGTTCAGGATTGAGTTTCATTTTTCTAAGGTTACTTATTGGGACCATGTTTTTCTTGGTCTAACTTGTTCTAAAGCGGTTGTGAACCCAGTGGTTACATAGAGTGCAAAGTGTAGAGCTGACGCCAACACCTTTCAAACACATTCCACAAGAGTGTTTTCCAGACTGGAAACTTGGACCTTAGTTTGGAGCTCTAACCATAACCTTCGTTTTATTCTTGTTAACTCTGAGACCCTTGCTTTCAATACTGTTTTTTCAAGAACAGTAACTATCCTCTAACTCTTTCAGGCTTTTAGCGATAATCCCCAAGTCATCAGCGTACAACAATTCCCACACGGACCTATTTCTGCATCCACTAGATAGCGCTTTTAAAACAATGATGAAAAGTAAAGGACTCAGTACAGAACCTTGGTGGACACCAACCTTCACACTGAACTTGTTACCCAGCACATTATTTATTCTGACTCTACTCTTGCCACCTGAGTACATATCCATGGCCATCCTTACTAACCACTCCATCACCCCAAGCTTCCTCAAGAACCATCTAACCACTTCTTTTGGAACTCTATCAAAAGCTTTTTCTAGGTCAACAAAGGCAAAGTACAGTTTTTTCTTATCGCCAAGATACTTTTCTTGCAACTGTCGAGCTATGAAAATAGCATCGATGATACCTCTACCTGGCATGAACCAGAACTGAGTTGAGTTGATATTTACCTGCCCCCTTATTTCTTCTTCAATAACCTTTTCGAAGACCTTGATCAAATGCTCCAAGAGTTTCAAACCTCTGTAATTCCCTCTGTCTGTAGCCTCACCCTTGTTTTTGAAGCAGTTAATGATCACGCTCGTATTCCAGTCTTCAGGTATTTTATATTCGTCTAAGATAACATTGAAAAGGTCTGTCATACGGCCAATGCCTACTTCACCAGAAGCTTGCAACTTTTGTGCAACAACCTCAGAACTACCAGCTGCTTTACCACACTTCATTCTGCCAAAAATCGTCGACTTCCATTTTAGGCCACGATCCAATTGTAGGATCGTTTAGTGCTAATGACTCCTTATTCCAATCAAACTCCTCATTCAACAGACGTTCATAGCGTTCTTGCCATGCAAATAGCTCTTCACTGTCTGTAACAGCTAAGTCCTCTTTTCCATTTTTGACACAATTCTCTCCAATGATGGGTGATATTAAAAGAAGAAGAGATTAAATACATAGCAACAGAAAAAAATGAGAGCATCAGTAAATTTGAGGAGCCACTCATGATGGATGCATGCCTCCTTATCAACCAACTACTTATCAGGAATGACTCCTTATCAACCAACTACTTATCAGGGATGATCAAAATGCTATTAATAATGACTTCTTAACAATCAATATTCATTCATCACTAATTTATTGCTAATTGATAATTTATTATTCATATGCACTAACGTAAAGTGAGTTTCTCAAGTTTGGCAAATGTGTTTGATATGTCCTTACTTAGTTGTCTGTGGGTGTGACGTGGTGTGGTGG
The DNA here is from genome assembly GCA_964035795.1 of Pterobdella sp. o SKG-2022. NCBI lineage: Eukaryota > Metazoa > Annelida > Clitellata > Hirudinida > Piscicolidae > Pterobdella > Pterobdella occidentalis. Next base: position 7,159,439 of record OZ038327.1, read on the forward strand.
TGTGATGATATGGTGTGGCAATGATATGATGATGATATGGTGTGGTGATATGAGGGGGTGTGGTGATGATATGAGGTGGTGTGATGATGATATGTGGTGGTGATGATGATATTAATAATGATGGCCACCTAGCGACAGGCATAAAAGAAGAGGCTTGTTGCATGTTCCTCTTGAATGGTTCTTTTACTGTGCCATTCTGTCATGTCATGTGGTATTTATAAAGCACTTGCTACAAATTTAATGTAGCAAAAACACACTGTAGAACAGGTATTGATTGTCGGCCCACACGGGATTGAACCCAGCTTAATGCTCTACCAGTTGAGCTATATGTGCCATCACCATCATCATCATCATCATCACCACCACCATCATCATCATCATCTTCATCACCCTCATCATCATCATTAAAAAATAGACAATAACAGTGAATATGACAAAACCAAGCAACAGCCAGCCTCAATTGTTATTACCGGATTGATATGTTTCACAGGCCGCTACTACATGTGCACCATTATAACAGATGAATTTGAAAAAGAAAGTTAGCATAGATTGTAGAAACAAAAAGTCAAGTGGAGGAGTGATAATATGATAAGCTATAATTATCAAAACCATAACACAATGGTGATCATATAACCATTATTATTATTAGTATGGAAATCATAAATCATTTCTACCACAAAGATCATAAAATTATTGTTGCTATAAAGATCATACCCGGAAGCCCCTATTATCATCAAAAAAATCATAAATTACTATTCTTATTATTGGGATGATGGGAAACACCTGCTGGGGTTGGAGGGTACGTATGGCCAATGTGAAGTCCCTGGTCCTGTCTCTGCAAGCCATCTGAGATGTTATGGCTTTATTGTCAGTCTTATTATTGCTTCATCATCAAGTATATTATTATGTGTTTCGGTGATATTCTTATTTTTTTGCTGAAAATGAAATTTCATATTAATGTTAAAGCATTATCATTCACTTTGATGTAAAATAGCCAAAAATCAATATAATACAAACAAACACTATGGTTTATTGAGAAACACAAAGCTTTTTGTAAGAGTACCTCACATTATCAAGCGTGTACTTGATAATTTGAGGTACTCTTACAAAAATGAATGTATTAAATGTATATTAAGTTTTTCAATAAAGCACAGTGTTTGCTTGTATAACATCACCATTGTTTTCATAGTGGCATTCAAGAAATGTACTAGTGTTGAGGAGGTAGAAGAAAAAGTGCCGAAGTGAGAAAGAAGCCCTCTATTGATAAGGTGAGTTTTTATCTTACAAAACCTTCAAAAACTTTGTGATTGAAAATCCTCACAGAACTTTTTCATTTAATTCAGACTCTGAAAACCACAAAAACTAAAGTCTTCTTGGGAATCTATTGGATTCAAAGTGCAATAATTAAATTATAAACAAGTCAGACAAATACATCTGTGAAGCTCTTTGGTGGCAGACATTGAATGTGCTCTTTTTATTAAAAATATTTTAATATTCAAATGAAAAGCAAAATCAAAAAGCTTTGATTGAAGCAGAGAAGTGGTTCCAAAGGGGAATTACCCTCATGAAACGTATCAGTCTTTTTAATGGAGTTCTCTTGAACATCCAATCTTACCGGTTTTATCGTAATCACAAGAATTGTGATTTATATGTTCTATTAGCTTAGTTTTAAAAAATGAAAATAATCAAAAACATACTGAAGTTGAAAATGATCCTAAGAAGCAAAGTAAAAATCAAACTTATTCAATTGAAAAGTTAAAATTAGAGTTAAAAACCATAAGTTAGAAACTGAATAGTGAAAAGTGATAATATTTTGACGAACGTAGCTACTGAAGAACATAAATATAAATTCAATGAGTAATATTTTAAAGCGACAAATTTGATGATTTAATTTTTCTTATTGAAAAAATTTTTAACTCATATTTTTCTGAATGAATTGTAGAGAAATTGTTTGAAGATAATAAAAAATTGAAAAGTGTAAAAAAGACATATATTTATAACAAAATAAAATTTTATTTAATAAAAAGTGTAAAAAAACTAGAGATAAGATTATGGAAAGCTATAAAAGTTTGTTTTGTCTGCACTGGTTGTCTCGCTGACGAAAGTTTTACGATTTGTTGCGCACCGGTCTCTCACTGTTTCCTTTTATAAATCGCTATTCGAAAATATATTTTAATCGTTTGTACAGTCTTTTATTTTAGTTTCTTTTGCCCGGATGTTGGCAAACACCTTTCACACTACGTGTCTCTACCGGAGGTGAGAATTAATTTTTGGAAAAAATATCATTAAAAAATTCTTTTCAATTCGTTTTGATGGCTGTTGTTAGGCAATCTTAGAGCAAAATGATATTTGCGGAAATTTACTCTTATGATTTATGACTTTTTAAATGTGAACCTTGATTAAAACAAGATGGAAGTTCGCCGATTTTTTTGCAATAACGTTTTATGTTAAAACTATTTAAATAACTGGAATATTTTAAAAAATAACTTATTTAGATTGCTTTTATGAAAACTTCAAAAATAATGAGATCCTGTATTCATCGCTAAAGAGAAAAAAGAATTAGAGATAAACACGATTGGGATAAACTTAGGAAAGTTTTGGATTAAAATTAATTTTTGAAAGTGGGGATAATGTTCTAGAAGTGATATATAAAGTTTTAGAACTACAACTTAATTGATATTTTGCCAGAGAAAAGCGATAGTCCACACCACTTTCCCCTTTTCTGTGAGTTTATGCTTTCAAATGTAACTCTCACATCACAATTCATTTCAAGATCGCCATTTTTGTTAATTTCACGTTTGTACTTTCCACCTAAAAAATATCTATTAATTTTAAAATACCTTCTATTGTGAATATATTTTTTAGGTTTTTCCACTTTATCACATACATTTTCAATATTATCACCATCTTTTTGGAAAGAGCTTACTCATCATTGAATGTGGTATGTATTGAAGAATTGATGAGCAAATTGTAGCTTCTGGTTATGCTGGCTCTTTGGATATGGAGATGATAGGAGAGTTTTGAAAGTGGAAGTAGAGAAGGAAGATGGAGGCAATGATTTTATTAGAAAATATGGTAGAAAGTTATTTATCTTGTTACTTTTGATGGAGTGAGGCAAGTTGATGTGGAGTGTCATCTAGGAATTGGTTGATGGTTGTTTGAAGGCACATATTACTCTAAATAATCAGACAATATTTATATCGCCTGTTTTACTTGGGTAATGTATATATGTAATATTCAAGTGAGAGTCATTTATAAACTGGCTATGATAAATTTGAAGCATGCTGGCTGCTAATCAACGTGTGAGGTGCTTTGATGTCAATGCAAGAGATCAGAAAAGTTCAAAAAATTGTCAGTTTGGAATGAATGACTCATTAGGGGCAATCACTTAAATTTGGATCCATGCAATTGTGTGCAACATCTTTAAATATTATGGACTGCAAAGTAGAGGCTACAATGTGGTGGGAAGACATTTAGAATCATCACCATAATCTAGCAACATTTGTCTCTTCAGAAAGGGCTTGATGAAATTGCAAGTCTTCATTTTTTATCTGTTTGAAGTCTGGCTTTTCCAACACAAATCTTTCATATTCAACACACGGTTTATAACTATTCTTCAACCTGCCAATTGGTTTGTCCTTGAGGTTAGGTTGTCCTAGTGTCAAGCTACCTTATATCTTTGAGATGAATGGTTTTGAAAATGGAGGGTGGTTTGGAGGTTTGGTTGGAAGAGGAGAACAGTGTGGAAAGTTTTTGAAGTTGATGTTACAACTAAGACAGTAATAGGTGCTTATCATTTTGTGGCACATCGATATTGAATTTAAAATTCTTCCTATATTATTGATGTCCACTTCCTTCTATTGATTCAAGTTGCCTGCATGCATATTTTCAATGTATGGTTTTATTTAATACATAATAATTTCATAATTACAAATAATTATTTCTACCATGATGATGAGGATGATGATGGTGATTGTTGTTGTTGAGTGCCAACTTTCAAAGTTTCTTTTGGCACTCCTTGGAGCCAGTACTGAGAGAAACTTGTAGCTTGTTTGTGTTGAGTTTGAGTTGTTTGTGACTTGGTGAGCAGTGAAAAATGATGGATGAATTCTCAAAATGCTTTGTGGTTGGAAGCTGATGTGGCTTAGAACCTCTTCGACACTCCTGTTGGAGTGCACACCCTGCACCACGAGAAGGTGGGTTTTTTCGCCGGGCTGATGGTGGTGATGATGATGATAGATAATCTTTTTTTAATAAATCTCTAACTGCTCATCAGCTTTTTATGTTTCATTTTTATTGTTAACTTTCATTCATCTTTCCATCTATCCATCCTTTTATTCATCCTCCCACCAATAATTAACTAACCCACCCACCATCATGACGTCATAGAAACAGTAATGATGAAGAAGATGCCCATATTTGGAGGCAAGCATATCCATCTATCTATCTATCCATCCATCTATCTATCCATTCATTCATTCATCCATCTATCTATCCATTCATTCATCCATCTATCTATCCATTCCTTCATCTACTATCCATCCATCTATCCATTCCTTTATTCACTATCCATCCATCTATCTATCTATCTATTCGTTCCTTCATCCATCTACCTATCCATTCCTTCATCCACTATCCATCCATCCACCTATCTATCTATCCATTCCTTCATCCACTATTTATTCATCTATTCTTACACTTACTCTTGCACCAACATAACCCTCCAACCACCACCAACGTCTCCTTATAGAAGCGGCCATGATGAAGAAGATGCCCATTTTTGGAGGTAAGCACAAATCACCTCATGAGGTAGTGAAGAATCTGCATGAGAATCTCCGGATGCCCTGTGATGATGATGACCCTACTTCCAAGAAGATTATCAAGGTGGTGTGGGTTGCATGATGAGGTGTGGGTGTGAGGCCTACTGATCACCTCATGGGGTGTGGGTATGAGGTCTACTGATCACCTCATGGGGTTTGGGTGTGAGGTCTACTGATCACTTCATGGGGTGTGGGTATGAGGTCTACTGATCACCTCATGGGCTCGTGTGTTGGCTTGATGAATGTTGCATTTAATGGTCAAAAATCTCATTTTTGTTTTTTTCTAATGTCACACTCATATTTTACTACATCAGTTTGGCTTATTATGGGAGTGGGTGCTGATTTTATGACATTGATATTAAGATGTTTGATGACGTCATCAGAGGCAGGAGGAGATAAACAAGTGCATAAGTAGCATGAAGTCGACATTGATGGGGGGTCCGAATGAGCAGGATGGGTGGACTGATGGGGTGGCGAACCTGGTTGCCGAGGTGCACAACGCTCACCTCTTATACACCCTGGTTGAACATCTCGGCAAGATCGACTTCGAAGTGGGTCTTTGTGTAGAGTTTTGCTATGATCGCTGTTTTGAAAAGTAATGTATGGAATCATTCGAGCAGCATGAAGTTTCTGTCACATCCCTCATCTCTTTATGCATTTTAATTTAACTCTTCAGTGACATCTGGTGAATGTTTTATATGGTAGTTATCTATAAAACATCAATAATGAATTTATCAAATCCTCAAATTGATGTTTTATGAATAACCATTTCATTATATTTCTCGCCATAGAGTCGCAAGGATGTGGTCTCGATCTTTGTGCACCTCTTGAGACTCAAACAGCCCTCCTCCAACACCTTTCCCACAGTGGAGCACGTCTGCAACAACCCTCAAATCCTTGACTCTCTCCTCATTGGGTTTTAACATGTTTCATCATCATTATCATCATCACCTTCCATCATCATCATTACCACCTTCCATTATCATCATCACCACCTTCTATCATCATCATCACTTGTGATAAAAGTAAACATTAAAGTTTTTATTGCATCAAGCACATTGAATTCACATTCATCTTGTGAGATGGTAGAATGTCTCTGATCCTGTCTCCATCAATACCTCCCACATCAACCCCCATTTTCTTGTTACATTTCATAGCACTTCTACAACACTACATTAGCATCAAACCACACTTCTCATGCCACTTCTTTCCACACAATCCACCCATCACACTCTTCACCACACCAACTAATCTCCACCCACTGGACAGGTATCAGAACCAGGACTATGCATTAAATTGTGGAGTTGTGTTGAGGGAGTGTTTCAAGCATCAGAGGCTGGTGGAGATGGTGATGATTAATGGAATGCTGTATAAATTTTTTGAGTACCTTGATGAAGCCACTTTTGACATCTCTTCCGATGCCTTTCTCACTTTCAGGGTTCGCTTGCTTCATCTTCTTGAACATGCCTTTTTGCTCTCATGTGCACATATCAAAAAAACGACGTGAATGTCTACACATACACACACACACACACACACACACACACACACACACACACACACACACACACACACACACACACACACACACACAGGAGCTGCTAACGAACCACAAAGCAAAGACAGCTTCCTTCCTGTGTGAACACTATGATAAATTCTTCACTTGCTACCATAAGCTCCTCTCCTCAGAGAACTACGTCACAAGGAGGCAGGCCTTGAAGCTGCTAGGAGAGCTGCTATTGGACAGATCATTTTATGACGTAATGAATCGCTACATAGCCAGTCCTGAGAACTTGTTGATGGTGATGGCGATGTTGAAGGAGTCTTCGAAGAATATTCAGTTTGAAGCCTTTCATGTCTTCAAGGTGGATTGGTGTGGTGTTGATGTTGATGTTGTTACAAATTTTGATGATGTTGTTGTTTTTGTTGAGCGCCAACTTCCAAAGACTTTTCCAACACTCCTTGGAGCGAGTATTGAGGGAAACTTGTAGCTTCGAGTTGTTTGTGACTTTTGGTGAGCTGTGAAAAATGATGAATGGATTCTCGAAATGCTTTGTGGTTGGAAGCTGACGTAGCTTAAAACCTCTTCAACACTCCTGATCGACTGTTGATGATGTTGGTGTGGTGTTGATGTTGTTACAAATGTTGATGATGTTGGTGTGGTGTTGATGTTGTTATAGATGTGATCCACTCAATAGAGCTGACAAGAGAAAGTGTATACCTCAGCTACTAGGACGCCTACAGCAGTATAATTTAATATGGATATTATTATTATTATTTATGTTCTTTGAGTCACTAGGTACCTGAGGATGTTTTCCAGTAGTGTTGTCGATGTTGCCATTATGCGTTGTTGTACCATTTTTTCTTAGTTTATCATTACTGTCTGCATATTCAAGAAAGACACACACACATACACAGGTGTTTGTAGCGAACCCAGAGAAGCCTGCATGCATAAATGAGATCCTGCTGAGAAGAAGAGAGAAGTTGCTAGAGTTCTTGTCCAGGTTCCATCCTGACAGGTGGGTGGGTGAATGGGTAGATGAAGAGACTTGAATAGATATAAAATGATAGATAGGGAAATAGTTTGACACACACACACACACACACACACACACACACACACACACACACACACACACACACACACACACACACACTATTTGTGCTTTTCTACTGCGTAGTATCTTCGCACATTTTTACACACACACAAACACACACACACACAGATCGGATGATGAACAGTTCAACGATGAGAAGGTGTATCTAATAAAGCACATAAAGGAATTAAAGGGGGTCGAGGTGGAGGGGGAGGGCACCAAGCCCACACCTCTGCCCCGATCCATCAAGCCTCCTGATGCTGCTTGATGTGGTGTGAGGAGGAAGAGGATGGTGGTGATGATGATGATGATCGTGTGGACTTTTTTCAGTTATCATAATATTGTAAATATTTGCTATAATAATAATAAAAATATTAATAATAATGTTCAAAGCCGTATGGCGAATATCAATTTTGGCTTAAGTCCCGCTTCTTTTCATATCGCTTTGATAGCAAAAGATCCTAAATAGAATAACTACGCTTAAATAATCCTCATAACCTAGATTAAATTTCAATCATAGTTTGCTTAGTGAAAGCATAAGTAATAATAATAATAGTTATGATTTTTAAATTGTTCTTTGATCGTTTCATGCATATAAACCCTTGAATTGAATGCATGTTTCCCTCTTTTGATCCTTCGTATCATGCTCATGTCGAGTATAATAATAAAAATATAAGAATAATAGTAACTTCACGCACACACATACGCGCAACATGAAGTTAACATTGAAAGTAAAAATTTTTACATAATTGTGATGATGTCATACGGTGCTTCATCACTGCTACGTCATTTTGGTGATGATGGTGAGAATATGGATGGTGGAGCTGAGGATAAGGAATTGAACTGAATCATCGATAAGCTCGTGAGGCAGTAATATAGTGAGGATAATAATGTGAAGGACTTATATGATGAGGGTGATAATATGAAGGAATTATATGATGAGAGTGATAATATGAAGGAATTATATGATGAGAGTGATAATATGAAGGAATTATATGATGAGGGTGATAATATGGAATATAATAAAAACAAAAAAAAAATCCGAGGTAAAACCTGACTTATAAAACATATGGATAGTTTCAAAAATAGAATTTAGTGCATGTGATAGGTTGATGGCACTGATTGTGATTGCTCGATATCAACATCAATTTATAGATGCATTTCTGCACGTTCAGTCATCAGATTCATAGTGAGAATTTTACTCAAAAAAAACTTCAGCATGTGTTTTGCGCATAAAAATGTCACACTCAACACGACTTGAAACATATACGGTATTGTGGTGCTGTTCATGTTGAGGCTTCTAAAATGCGGATGTCGGTGGTTACAATATGGCGGATGTTGGTGGTTACAATATGGTGGGTGTTGGTGGTTACAATATGGTGGGTGTTGGTGGTTACAATATGGCGGATGTTGGTGGTTACAATATGGCGGATGTTGATGATGGTTTTCTTAAATATTTCATATTCTAGTGTGATTGATATTATCGTACTCATTTCCCTTCATCACTCATGTTCCAAAGGTTTTGAAGTTGCACCATCAACTCTATCAATATTTTTCCACATTTTTGCAATCATTTTTGATTCTTCTCTTCTTCCGCCACAATCACGTGTTCAAACTTTTGATTAATCTTTCATAATTCACGCGTCAGAAGCCTGAAAAGGGGACAAAAAGTGCAGATGACCTCTTTTCTCACCTTGACGGTACCACCAAATGTGCTGGCGTCATATTTGGTCAAAAATATTTCTTCGAAATGCATTTATAAATTAATATATTTTATTATATTTAGAAAATAATTTATGAATTGATAAATATTTGTTTTATTTAAACCTCATAATACACCTGCTTCCTCGTTCATCTCTTGTATGTCTCATCAGTTTTATCGACTCATTTCAAGTTGGATATCAGTACTCAATTTCAAACTTCAAATATATTTTATTTAACAATCGGCGGTGATGTGTGTTATGTGGTTAGTGGGGATGTGTGTTATGTGGTTCTTATATCTCATTCAAATTTTTCATTGTTCTCACCATTAAATCTATCATACCCTTTGTATCATATGCTTTGGTAACATTTTTCAAGGAATATTGTAAATCCATATTAAAAATCACTATTGTCCAATATTTTTCAGTCCTAAGATAACTTTTTGAAATTTAACGGTTTTTCTGCTATTTATTTGTCTCATGTTCTGATATCCCAATTATACATTTTGTTAAAGTGGAGTTTCAAAACTGTTTTTCAAGCAAAAATTCGGTTTGGAGCATGTTTTTTCTGTGGGTATCATCACAGCTCTTCTTGGGCGAGTTCACCATGTTTTCTCTATTTGAATTGATATGTAAATTCAGCGGTGTCAACTTTAGTGACAGTATGCATAGTATTTATATGCACACTTTAATATTTCGGTATTTAAGGTTTCTTTAAAATCCTTATTTTTCGGAGAATAAAAACTGACATTTAAAACACAAGACACTTAGGGTGTGTCTAAAAGAAGCCAAGTATAAATACATATGTACTTTTTTTCTTGTTGTTAAATGCAAATTATACAGCCGTTTTTGCTCGTTACGGACTCTTAAGGCTTTTTTTCGCTCCTCTATCAGTTTCTGGAGCTCCTTCATGTGACCCGCCAGACAATCGTTTGTCTCTTCTTGATACCACAAACTTGTTCTGCGTACGCACCACTCCTTTCTCCACCTTTTTCCAGTCTTTGAAGAGGTTGCCAGTCTGCTGTATTTCAATATTCCCCGTCTTCACCATGAAATCATCTCTTTTGTCTTTGTTCCACAGTTCTTCTCAGGCAATGTTCGATCTTATCGGCTTCTTTCTGGTATTTTTTGTTTTCTCTTCCCACCTCTTTTTGAAACCCTCATTTAGGTACGCTAACTTAGGGTTGTGGTCAGATAATCCTTGGTGGTTGCCAGTCCGTACTCTCTTGAACATTCCGTGACGGTGGTCGGTGCAGGTGACGAAACCATCCAGTTCATACCACTGTTTCGTGTCTGGATGTTTCCACGTTCCTCTTCCAAAGTGAGTATAAAAAGAATTCACCCAACATAGATCGTTCTCTGCAAACCAGTCTAGGAGTTCCCGACCCTGTTGATTGGTGGTAGACATGCCCTGGTTTCCATTGTTCTCATTCCCTGTACCAATTTGCGCGTTGAAATCTCCACCAATGATAACCACTTCGTTCTTCGATTGGCCGTGGATGATTGTTTCTGAGGTGTTGCGTATCTCCTGGAGAGTCTGCTCGTAATCTTCTGACCCTTGTACCGGGAAGTAAGCTGATATGTAATTAACATTGTCTTCCCCTTACCCCTCCTCCCTTCCATCACAAGCATGCTGGTGCATTCTCAATCACCCTCTAAATCCCACCCATCACTACTGTTCTTAACAGCATAATCTTGCTAATAAAACTTTTAGATGGATCTTTTTGAAGTTCCTGCTATTGAAACCTTCACATTGTTAATACTGCATTGGAGTGCTTCAAGTTAATCATGGCAGGCAAAAACCCAAAATCTCCCTTGTTCTTTAAACTTTTCTTGAGGTGGTGGAGGTTGTGATGGGGGTGTGATAGAGGTGAGGGTTGTGATGGGGGTGAGGGTTGTGATCACGTAAAACAAAATATTTTTTCAATTTTTAAAAAATAAAGTTTAATTGGAAATATAAAAGTCAATAAATTGATGGCGGTTAATATTTAAAAGTGAATACTAATAATCACATTGTCTGGCAGAACAAAATTTTACAAAACTCGTCAGCAAAAATTAAATGTACCCACATAAATTTTTCCTAATTTTTTTCACCAGCCTCTTCAAGCACATTCCCTTTTACTGGAATCCTCGCTTGATTCTCCCGTGAGCGGCTAGATAAGAAAAATTAGCCTCCTTCTTTGGGATTGGCTTTTTAATAAAAGTCTTGTTGTTTCAACTCAACTTTAATTTTTGTAGCACCATTAAAAAATACATGAAACTATTAGCAACGCAATTGGATGACTAGAAAGAGATGAACCAATAAAGATTAGTTCAAAAGTTGTCAATATACTGACAAATGTTGTTCCGAGAAATACTTGAGAATGCTACTTTGATAACGACAATCTTCGTTTCTTAATAAACTAACTAGTGTTTTGAAATAATTCTCATTTTATTGTGGCTTCTGGAAAAAATCAAAAGTCGTGCTGAGATACATAGCTTGTGGTAGTTCAAAAGCACCAAGTTTTCTGTAAAAAAGAGTCTCTGTCCACTCCTAACTTTTCTTGTATCTCTCTTTCTTTGATAACCTTTTTTGATTACCTTCAGTCTATTGTTTTTGTCACGAAACCTTACTTAAATGCTTGAAACATGACAACTTATAAGTCTTCCTAATTTTTTAGCAAAACAAATTTTCGAAAACTTCACATTTTAATTGCAAATACGTTCAAAAAATACAAAAAAGTGTTTCATTTCTACCTACCTACTTCATCTATCTATTTTTCTACCTACCTACTTCGTCTATCTATTTTTCTACCTACCTACTTCGTTTATCTATTTTTCTACCTCTTTACATGTTTTACAATCAAAAAAATCATTTTCATTTCACAAAATTACTGAAAAATAGATTCCTATATCTAAGCGATGCTAATTTTGTCACAGAGCTATGCTTCATGATGCTACACTCATGACAACAATTTGGTATTCCACAAATCAACTTCCAAACATGACCTATTTCTCAATTCATGATTTTGGTTTGAGAAGAAACTCACTGGTTTCTGAATTGATGGCACCAACATGCATGCAAAACAAGGTCCATCATGGGTCAAAAATATTTTTTTCAGCCTCGAGGTCTTCAAAAATATCGAATTCCCCTTCCTTTTCCTCCTTCTCCTTTTTAGACTGTTTCTTCAATGACTCATCTTTTTTTCCCAATGACGTCGTGCGGCTGTTTTGGGGATCTTTGCAGGAAGACCTTCGACATATGTCTTTTTTGGAAGATCGTTTGATGGCTTCTGAAGGGGGAAGAGAGTGGGACGAGTGGCTGCGAGGTGGAGAATTTTGGGTTTGGTGTCTGTGTGAGGAGATCTTCTGTGAGGTCCTTTTGAGAAGAGAAACTTTTCGGCAAGAGTCTTTGCAGGAAGAGAAGTTTTTTGGGAAGTCTTTAGAGCAGAAAAGTAATTTGGGAGTTTCCTTGTTGGAAGAAATTCTTCGGAATGATTCCCTGTGTGAAGAAAGCTTCTGTGGCTCTTCCTTTTGAGGAGAAAACCTGTGGGATGGAAATTTCTGAGATGAGTCTTTGCGGAAAAGAAATTCTTGGGGTGAATTTTTTTGGTACGGCAACCTCAAAGGCGATTTTTCGCGGAATAAAAATTTGTGAGATAAGTCCTTGCGGGATGAATGCTTCTGAGTGGAGTCCTTGCGGGATGAATGCTTTTGAGTGGAATCCTTGTGGGATGAATGCTTTTGAGTGGACTCCTTGCGGGATGAATGCTTTTGAGTGGAGTCCTTGCGGTGAGATTCTCTGGCTGAAAAGGTGCGTTGTGAAAGTTGTAAGAGAGGTTGAGGGGCAGATGTGGCAATCCCAAAAGACTCTTCCGATGCACTTTTTTGGCACTTCTCCTTGTTTGGAGAGTGATTTTTATGAGATAAGTTTCGAGGCTTCTGTGATGAAAAAGTGGGGCTTTTGTGCTTCCTTTTGCCGCTGTGCACTGATTCTTTACCGCGATTCGAAGGTCGCTTAGTGGTCGGAGGAGTTTGTGGGTTCCTAGGTTTGGCAAAGGATGGTTTTTTGTTTTTGACAGTTTCAAAACTGGGTAGAGAACTCAAATTTTTTCTGCTTTCCGGAGGAGAGTTTTCTTTCTTTCTAATGCTTCTCACTTTTGCTTGTTCAATCGTCTCTTTACGTCCCCTCTTTGGTGAAACACGGTCCATTTTGAGACTTTCAAAACATTTTCTTGATATAAAATCTCTTTCTTGCTTTTCAATAAGCTCTTGGGTTGATTTGTTTGAAGGTCTTGGCAACAAGCCCATGCCTTCAAATTTCCTGGGATACCGTGGAGGTCTGGTTAAGGTTGTGTTGAAAGAACTTTTTTCACATCTGTTTTTACATGACTGGTCTCCCTTCTGCACCGTGCAAAATGGAGGAGGTTCATCTGTGCCGTTGTTGAAACTGGGGTAACTTGGTTTGGTGCAGTTTAAATCTTTGGTGAGTTTTTTTGGAAACCCTTGAATGATTTCGGAATGTGTTTGAGGAGACACGCAACAAGGGGGGATGTTTTTGAGCATGTTATCCTCGAACTCACAACCACTGCAACTCGGTTTAACTTCTGAAGTGAGTTTGAAAGCTTCTGGATTGGCGACAGCGTCACTGTTGGAACATTTTTTGGCAAAATCCTGGAAATCTAACGTAGTGTCTTGGGTCAGCTTGCTTGAGTCTTCAATCTGCACATTCTTCGTTCCTCGCGAAGATTTTTTAGATTCTGCATTAGTCATGCTGCTTTTTTTTTTATTTGCAATTTTTTTATCTGAAAAATCGCTGTTTCGTTGTGTCGATGAAACACTCGTGTCTCGTTTAGACCTGGGAAGTCTATCACTGAATTCTTTTCCAGACTCATTCTCTTCTTGGTTCTTGTCTTTCTTCATGTTGGAAGAGTCTTGAAGTTCTCCAGACAAGAGCTTGCAGTCTTCAACGGTCAAGTCCAATTTCTTCAATCTTTCCAAGAACGATTTGCGATACTCGTCTTTTGTCATGAGTTTCTTGTTGATAAGAGCTTCGAAATGGTTACAGTCATTCACTTCATTTCTGCTGCATGACTTTTTCCATGAATCGAAAATCATAGATGAGCAGTTCATGTCTTTTTGTAACTCTAAAAATTGACTGTCATTGTACCTCTTGATGTTCGAAGGCACCAAAATCTTTCCATCTTCATCACCATCATCTTGCATCTGAAGTCCCTTTTCAAATGGATTTTTGGGGCACGTTTTGAAGACGAAGGACATGTCACATTCAGGAGTACAACTTCTGAACTCTCTTCTGGCTTGCTTGAACATCTGGTTAGTGTAGTTCTTCTTCAGGGATACTTCTGTTGTGTACTTGGGGTTCTTCTTGATGTTGTCCCATAGAGAACCTCTTATGGTCACTTTGGGCTGGAAAGTTTTATTTTTTTTTTCTAAAACTTCATCTTCTGCGAGGTAAGTGGGACAACAATTGTCGATGAAAATGCCCATGTTCTCGATGGCTTCAGCCTGGTTGCACACGAAATCCCCCAGCGGGTCATCCTCCGGGCAACACTGCGTCTGCAGGAATAAAAGGTTGGTGAACACATATGTCTTGGATCTAATACAACAAAACATCAGTAAAATATGAAACAACTAACGGATCTTGTGGAAGTGATTTTGCAGGGTGGATCATCATCTTGAGGGTCGATGGCGAAAGTCACGGGGGCAGGTGTATAGTTGATGATGGGGGCAAAAGTAGGGTAACGAGGGTCCAGACAGCATGAACAACAAGGAAAACAACATGGGTAGCAAGAGGTACCTCCCACTTGTTCTTCAGTCTTCTGTTCCACCTTCTTCATGCCCCCTCGAGTGCAGGGTTCAGGAGGTCCATAGTATGTAAGGTTTATCGTGCTGGGTTCTGACTTTGTTGAAGTTTTTTTGTTGAGATCAACATGTGTTGTGTTGTTGTTTTGTTTGTTGCACAACTCATTGAAAATGTTTGTCTGCCTCTCAAACAACTCTCCCACCACACTGTTGTTAGTGCCATTAATGGGACTGTTCAGGTGTTTGCCGATATAGTTCTCATGTTCTCTCCGCATGCGATCCCCCATGAAGGAGGCGCTGTAGCAAGTGAATGAGCTGTCGCTGCATCTCTTGTTCTGGTTGTTGAGGGACCTGTTACATCTGGATCCTTCTTTCAACACCTCCATCAAGTCTGGATTCTTTTCTATCTTTTTCTTTTTTGTGAATGATTTTGAATAGAGTTTTTCAAGTTTACTGAGATGTTTGTTTCTGTTACTTATAATTTTTCTTTTAAAGTCGAGTCTTGTTCCAATTTTTCTGAGTTTTTGATCGCTCTGGTTGGCTGGGGGTGGGAAAATGAGGTCAGTCAGTATGGAAGCATTTCTCAACTCATCCTCGTTTCCACACCCCCCTCGAAAACTGATAATCTTTTTGAGTTTTGTTGTCTTTTGTGAGTCGTTTTGTGTTTTTATGATTTTAGGAAAGACCGCTTGGTGAAAATACATTTTTGTTTTTGTTTTGATACATATTTTTAAATAAATATAATTTTGTAGCGCTGAATAGGGACTTTAATAAAAGTCAATGTTTAACTTTTTCAACGTCATGTAGTTTAGATTCGTCACACACGAGCTTTTTGTTTTTGTTAATGTCCATACTCCGGGGTATGTCGATCTTTTGCTTGTGAGCTGCTCATATATCAGCCGGTGAGCTTTCCGCCTCCACATCACCACCCACCATCATTCGTCTCCACATCACCACCCACCATCATCCGCTTCCACATCACCACCCACCATCATCCGCCCACATCATCTACCACCACCATCCACCCACTATCACCAGACCTTCTAAGTTTTCAGAGACATCTTATGTATGTCTCGTATAGCAATTAAACTTTAAAAACAACAATTGAAGATTCATACATTTAAAAGAAAAGCTATAATTTTCGACAAGTATAGCCTTATCATAAAACGTTTTGTTTTTATGGTATTTTTTCTTATATTTCAAGTAATATAGTTTTTTGTCATGGAGTTTCCATTGTTTCTATGGTGTTCTTCTGATGTTTTGAGATATTCATTAAATTTGCCCAAACCAAGGCCTGAAATCAAAAAAAGAAAAAAAAAGCAAAACTTGAAAGTCTCAACTCCAAGAAAATTTCACAAGCTTGTAAGCACTTGATGCAAAACCATTTCAATAAAGAATAATAAAAATAATTATCACTTGCAGACTATTCTATTTTTATTTCTATTTTTTTTGGTTTTCTTCTGATGATGGCTTCAACTAATGTGCCAACCAATGATAACCAACAAGGGTTCGGATTATTATCATTATTATTCATC
Organism: Pterobdella sp. o SKG-2022; assembly: GCA_964035795.1. Classification (NCBI taxonomy): domain Eukaryota; kingdom Metazoa; phylum Annelida; class Clitellata; order Hirudinida; family Piscicolidae; genus Pterobdella; species Pterobdella occidentalis. The sequence continues at coordinate 7,175,893 of OZ038327.1, forward strand.
CAATTAAATTATACAGATGTACATGTCCCAGCAACTGAGGTTGACAGAAGTCAATCTAGATTATTGATATCACAATAGAATGATGTATAAAGAAATCTATTGCTTTTAAATATGAGTTGATGTATGCTTGGTCACCAGAGGTCACCCTCATTTGAAGATCGGTTGCTTTGAAGTCTCTTCTACAGAGGGATCTTTTTCACGAAATACTAACTTTATAAATATTAGTTTTTATTAAAAATATAAATTATTGAAAATAATAAATATAATAATTATGGGTATTAATTATTATTATTATCTCTCTTTGATTCGCTTTTGCTTCAGATCAGACATCGGGTTGTTACCAGCAACTTATGATGCATGCAATTAATTGTTCTACTTATATTAATAATGCTCTTCTTAACACATGAGCGGTGCTCGTTAGTACTATCTTCTGTACTTCTCGGAGAGAAAGATTACCAGGAATACCATTCAAATAATCTTCAGTACCTTTTTTGACCACTTTTGACCTCCTACCACTGGAATAGTTTTCACCTTCAGGTGCCACATCTTTGCGATCTCAATTTCCAAATCTTTTTATTTTGACAGTTTTTCAAACACTTTCGCTGACGCATTTTTATGGGAAGGCACACACATGTCAATTAGTTAGCAAGTGTTGTCGGTTCTGTTTTTGAGCACTATATCAGGACGGTTGGCCTGAATGGTTCCGTCAGTATGTATTGGGAAGTCCTACAGTATACTGAAGCCAGGTCCTTCTGTCACTGGTTCTGGTTTATGCTCGTACCAATTTTTAGTGGTAGCCACTGAAAAATTCGTACAGATCTTCCAATGAAGAAACTGATCCACTCTATCATGTCAGTTTTTGTACACTGAAGGGGTCAGTATTGAACAGCCAGAAACAAAGTGGTCTATTGTTTCAAGTTTCTTATTGCAAAATTGACACATAGATTCCACCCATTATGGATTATAATTGCTTGGAGGTTTCTGGTAAACAGACTTTGATTCTGAGCTGCAAATATGAACCCTTCTGTCTTTGTTTTCAATCCTGAGCTAGATGGATGGTCAACTGTTTTCTGATTTTTATGTCAATTCACCTAAATTCCAATTTATAATATTAAAGCTATAAGTTACTACTGGGAGAGCTAAAGAATTAATTGAATTAATTATTTTTTGAATTTAATTCTGTTTTTAGTATTAATTTTACACTCTTTCCAATTTTTTTTCATCTTTCCATGTTCGATCCCATTGCCTTCATTAACCCCAAGATACTTTTACGTTTCTTTCTGTTCCAACTCTTATAAAATTTATATTGTCAATTATTATATTTTTAGTTTTAATTAATTAACCACGTTTAAAACTAGTTTTAGCACATCTATTTAGTGCAAACTCCATACCAATATCATCACTAAGCACCTTCACTGTTAATTAAACCTCCAAGTTTATCGTCATTACTCCCATATAATTTGATATCATCCATGTAGAATAAATGGTTTATTTTTTATTTTGTATTTTATATCCATATTGAGTTCTATTGATTATGGAACATAAAGGGAACAAGGCCAGACAGATTCCCAAAAGAATGAAGACCGTTTGATTTCGGCATAAAAAGAGTCGTTTCCCATTGTTTCATAGCTAAAGCAAGAAAGTTGATGAAGAGGAAAGATCTTATAGAGATGAAGAGATTTTATTATCTATGAATGAGGCACACTATCAAAGGCTTTTTGAAGTCAATCCAGGCTGTATTTAGATTCCGGACTCTACTTTTCATATTCTCTATAATCCTTCTGTTTATTATTATTATTATTATTGTCATCATTATTTTTATTATTATTATTAAAATATTCATTTTCCTAATGAGTATTGTTTCTTTCTCAGTACCACCAACCAAGCTACACCAATTGAAACACCCTCAAACTTGAGAGGAAGTAGCAGTGGTGGGAACATTGGGGATGGTGGGTGGAAGGGGGGGAGATTGGGAAGGAAGATGGGTGAGGATGAATGGATGGATGGTAGAATGAATGGATGGATGAAAAGATGGATGGATGGATAAATGGATGGATGGATGGTGGATATGTAGTTGAAAAAAGAAATACTGAAGTATTATTAATAATAAAAATAAAATAAAATTTAAATAAACCAAAAATAGCAAATAATACAACCAACCAGTGACCACAGATGCAGTTGACCCAGTTAGACCTTCTTCCGCCCTGTGCTTGAGTTTGTATGACCCACTTAAAAAGAAAAACTCACAGTGCTCCTGCAATGTTCTCAATGACCTCAGAAAACAAGGTCAGTCTAGGTCAATTTATGGGTCAAATGGGGTCTATATAGGTGAGGTTATTCCATAGTAGGATGTATGATGTGACTAAATAGATGCATTGGGATACTTGCTGGAGGAAAGAGATTCTTCAGAAATTTATTAACCTCCTCATCTGTTCAATATGGAGTGTTCAAGTTTATGAGATCTCTGTATGGCAGAAGGATGGAGATGTTGAATTTAATGGCTTTTCCTGCAGAATCTTCATCACAACACAAAAGCTTAAGCATGCCCTATAGCTCAGTGGTAGAGCATTAGACTAATTATCTAGTTACCGGGTTCGATCCCGTGTGGGCCGATAATTAGCACCTGTTCCACAGTGTGTTTTCGCTACATTAAATTTGTAGCAAGCACTTTGACCTATAAAGAAAAGCGCTTTATAAATACCGCATTACATTACATTACGCAATGTTGAAGATCTTTTGTGTGACGTGGTGTTGGTTGTCTCCGATGGCACCTTTCCTGTACACAGAGCCATCATGTCAGCCTGCAGTCCCTACTTCCGGTTTATTTTTGTGTATCTTTTATCATCTATTTCTATCTTTTCCATCCATCGATCCATCACCAACCCAACCACAGGGCTTTGTTCACCAATGGCATGCAAGAAACAAACCGGAAAGAGATCTACATACCGGATGTGGATTCAGAAATGATGAGTTTCATAGTAGAGTACGCCTACACAAGAGAGGCAAAAGTTGGTGACGTCATGATGACGTAAGATACATACCACCACCCACCACAATTTTTTCAAATCATCCACAACCTCCCGTAACTCACTGCCACCACAAACCACCAAAAGCTCTTACGACCAGCCCTACCCCGCAAAATCTTCCATCACTTTTCCCACCCTCCAAGGTGACAGCAGCTAATGTAGAGAGACTCCTGCCAACAGCTGACCACTTCCACGTTCTGGGCCTAGTCAAGCAATGTTGTGACTTTCTAAGTAAACATCTCGACTGGGACAACTGCATCGGAATCAGGAACTTTGCTCACGCCTACAACTGCAGCCAATTAGAAAATAGTGCTAACAAGTTTATCCTCGAAAGGTGAGTGAGAGAGGTGTGTATGGTGGGTGGGTGGGTAGGACAGGTGTGTTTGGTGGGTGGGTGGAAAAGGTGTGAATGATGGGTAAGTGGGAGAGATGTGTGTAGTGGGTGGTTGGATAAGTAAATAATAGACGTATGGATAGAAAAATGGAAGATTTTCTTGAAGTATATATGAATGCATGAGTCGAAATATGAAAAATTTGTGACTAGTTGAATCCGTCCAATAATAATTAAGCATTTCATTTGTAAATGGCCTCACAACCAATCAGGTTTAAAGACGTGGCAAAGAAAGGAAATGAAATTCTGAAGTTGACTGATGTTGAGCTGGAAGAGATCCTCTCGTCAGACTATCTCAATGTTAAGAGTGAAGAATTAGTATTTGAGTGCATTATAAGGTAAGTGTGTGGTGTGTAGTGGGTGTGTGATGGGTGTGTATTGTGGGTGTGTGTGGTGGAAGTGTGGCTCTGGTCCCTTTAATATGGCTCTAGTCCCTTCAATGTGGTTCTAGTCTCTTCAATGTGGCTCTGGTTTCTTCAATGTGGTTCTGGTCTCTTCAATGTGGCTCTGGTCTCTTCAATGTGGCTCTGGTCTCTTCAATGTGGCTCTGGTCTCTTCAATGTGGCTCTGGTCTCTTCAATGTGGCTCTGGTTTCTTCAATGTGGCTCTGGTCCCTTATATGGCTCTGGTTCCTTTAATATGGCTATTGAAAAAATGAACAAAACGAATAAATTCAAATTCAATATTACAACACTGCACTAACAAACCAACTGCATAAGCAATAAATACCGATATTGATGGAGAACCTCGATGACAATTTATTCGATTTTAAATCCCTCGCTAGGTGGATCCAGCATGACGTCAAACAGAGGAAAGACCATATAGCCAGATTATTGAAGTGTATCAGACTTGGACTTTTGAGCACATCCTACTTCATTGAAACTGTTAAGGTGAGTGGTGTGGTGTAGTGTGGTGTGATGGGGTCTGGTGCAATGGGGTGTGGTGTAATGTGGTGGGTGTGATGTGGTATTATATGGTATGGTAGAATGCTTCATTTATTTATTTCAGTTTTTTTCACATTACACTGCATCATCTCACCACACCACCCACTACACCAGACTACCACACCACCCACTACACCAGACTACCACACCACACCACTCATCATCCCACCATAGAAGCACAAACTGGTACAAGATAGTGACCAATGTAAACCAATTGTTATTGAAGCCCTCAAGTTCCTTTATGACCTGGATATTGTAGGTCAAGACATAGACTTCAACAACCCCATGGCTCGACCCAGAATTCCTCATGAAGTTAGGGACTGATGTTGATGGTGTTGTTGATGATGTTGATTTTGATGAGGTGGTGGGAGTGTGGTGGATGTGGTGTTTTTGATGTTGATTTTAGTGTTTCCGGTTTTTTTATTGTTATGTTTATTTTGCTGTTAGGCAACAATAAGCATTTCGATGTACAATAGTTACTATGTGTTGACCACCTCCCCCATATGCTGTTTGGATTCATGGAAGCTTATCGAGGATAATGCCCATCGTTCACAAATCACTTTCATTCTTGCTTTTTTCTACTACGCTTTTCATGTTGGCTTTCCTTTTTTGCTTTTTGTTGGTCTGGTATCTGACTCTAAAGTGTGATATCGTTTGCAAAAAGGCTAAACTGCTGAAAGCCAATGTGACTTGGCAAGTCATTCATGTAGAAAAAAAAAGAAGTGGGCAAAGAACGAATCCTTGACTTCTGCTTTAACTCCACCGAATTACTGCACATCTTCAAACGTCACCCACGTGATTCTAGTCACACTTACACCCACCTGACATACTTTCTGCCACTACAGTCTCTCATCTTCAAAAGGAAGGCGTTTCTTCAAACTTCACCATAAGCCTTAGAATGCTCTGTCAAAGCCATAACAGTTTTTGTAGGAAGCCATTGCTGATAGGTTGAAATGAGTTGGTCTTCAGAGCCAAGATTGAAATTCCGCCTGAAATTAAATATATGCAGAGATTCTGCCACATAAAATGAAGGGCTGGTCTCAAGTTCTTGCTCCACCTTTCCTACAATGAAACCACATTGGCGGTTTTAAGCCTCTAATGGTCAGTTTTAAGTCCGTCTGATGTCTGTTACTTTCCACGCTTGGGTGTGTTTATGGTGCATCACGGCAGATTAAATAACTTAAGTAGGGCGGTTTCAGCAACAAAAAAGGGAGGAATCTAGAATGGATCTAATCAGGTTCAGAACCTTCTCAAAAGTTGATGTTTTGCATTGCTGTTCTCAGCCCTCCATAGTGAACTGCCACAAGCTAGCCATATGAACTGCCACAAGCTGGCCATATGAACTACCATAAGCTAGCCATATGAACTGCCACAAGCAGGCCATATGAACTACCATAAGCTGGCCATATGAACTGCCACAAGCTTGCCATATGAACTGCCACAACCTTGCCATATGATTACTTTTTGGAATACTATTCAGTCTTACTTACTCCTCGCTTGAAAGCTTTCAGCACATGGCAGAACTTTTAGCATATATTGCAATTCAGTCTGTTATGTGCCAGTTTCAACGCCCTTACACATCAACCTCCTTTTTCAGGTGGCATCTCTGAAGACGGGCTGTTATGGTTCAGTTTTATATTTATATTATATTTTTCTTCATAAAATATTTGAAGTGTATATATATGTATACATACCTACTTTAAATATATTATGAAGCATCGATCCATTGTTTATGCCTTCTTTAAAGTCCTGTTGGTCACGAGGAACAAAAGGTCTAACTAATAACACCATTGCGATATGAACATGGTGAAACCGAAATAATATAATAGGATAATAAGAAATGGAAAAAAAACATAAAACAACTAATGAAATAATAAATCGAACAATAACACAAATAATAAGGTGACCAAAAAAATTGAAAAAAATGAAAATAAACGAATAATGGTAAAAGTAATAAAAAATTCAAAAATAGAATAATAAAAAAAATAACCAAACCAAAAAAAAAGAGAATAAATAATATTTGAGAAAATGTAGAAAAAAATGAGAATAATAAAAAAAAACCAAAGGTGATGTTCGCGGTGGGTGGGTGGAGTGGTGGAAGTCCCACGAACATTATAGAGGCATATGACACCAAAGCAGATCGATGGATCACTGTTGATCACCAGGACCGAGGTTGGGATGGTCGGTGGGGGTGATGGTTGGATGGGTAGAGTGGGGGGTGATGGGTGGGTGGGAGAATGGGTGGAAAGGTGATTGGTGGAAATAATGGGTGTGGGTAGAAGTTGAGAGGTGTGAATATATTAGGGGATAGATGGCAAAAAGCATGAATTGATAAACACAATTAAATGGGAGAATGGATAGATGTAAAACTTATGGTTGAATGGTCTTTAAAAATCAGTGTATACTATTGTAGCTTGAATGTGATGAGTCACAAAATGGAAGCAAATTGAATTATGCTCCCTCAGGTCCCAGGGCGTACCACGGGTGTGCTACTGTGAATGGTTGTATTTATCTGATGGGCGGGTTCGATGGAATGGATTACTTCAACAGGTGACAAAAGTTAAAATGAAGAAGTGATACGATATAGTTTTGAAGGATGGAAACTAACATTAAGGCTGATAGTAATGAATAATAGTAGTAATAATAATAATAATAATAATAATAATAATAATAATAATAATAATAATAATAATAATAATAATAATAATAATAATAATAATAAACAAAAGTATGGCCATAAACAGCTTGGCTATACCAGCCTTATCCTATACCTTTGGCCTAGTGAACTGGTCGAAAACTGACGTACAAGGAATAGACAGAAAAACGAGAAAAATACTCACAATGTTCAAAATGCATCACCCTCAAGCCGACACAGAAAGACTCTACGTTTCTAGCTCAGAAGGAGGAAGAGGATTGATGCAGGTAGAATCCCACTTTTACACAATTCTCGCTGGCCTGGAAATGTATTGAAAGAAACGGACTACTCCTTTAATGTGTGTAGTAACAGAACACGAAGAATCGAAAAAGTCTGCTTATAGTCTCTTTGAAATCAATAAAAATGTGAGAAGAGTGTTTAATCTGAACTTTGAGAATACAGTTTCTCAAGAAAATTTTCCTCCAATTACGGCAGCGCGTAAAACAAAACACATGGTAAAAAAAACATTCATGAAGGAAATTCAAAACAAATACACAAATAAGCCTATGCATGGTCAGTATGCACAAGCCCTTGAAAGTGAACAAATAGACAAGAAAAAATCCATAGCATGGCTTCGCAGCGCTGGGTTGAAAGAAACAACTGAGAGCCTCATAATTGCCGCCCAAGATCAGACGCTTGCAACAAATTATTATGGAAATAAAATATTGAAAAAGGCGTTGATCCCAATTGTAGGCTTTGCAGAACTCACCCTGAAACAATATCACACATTGTTTCAGGGTGTCCAATGCTGGCAAAGCACGAGTACCTAGAGCGCCACAATAGAGTCGCTAAATTCATCCACTGGAAAATATGTAAGACACATGGATTTGAAGTCAAAAGTAAGTGGTACGAACACAAAATTCGACCAGTGATAAAAAAAGACGAGCTAACTGTATTATAAGACAGTCCAGTACACACAGACAGAAACATACAGGCAAATAAACCAGACATAGTGGTTAAAGATGAAAAAAAAAAAAAGTGTACTCTGGTTGATATCTCAGTACCATCAGACACCAACATATTGTGGAAAACATCTGAGAAAATTTGCATATACCGCGATCTGCAAACAGAGATATCAAGATGCTGGAATATGAATACAAAAGTAGTTACAATAGTTGTGGGCGCGCTGGGAACAGTCGGAAAAGATTTAAGTCTTAAACTCTCGACGCTTCCTAGATCACCTAAAATTTATGAAATCCAGAAAACAGCGCTTATGGGCACGGCGCACATTTTAAGAAGAGTTTTGGCCCGTAATGAATGAATAGCATCGAACTCTACTACCCTAGGGTCTTGGTAAGACTCCGGTAGTAGTTTAAATCCCAGTATGTATACTGTGTTAAAAAAAAAAAAAAATAATAATAATAATGGAGATATTATGAAATTGTTGAACGCTAGTGTGCGCTGTTTCAACCCAGTGACGAAGGAGTGGACGGAGGCAGCCCCGATGAACTCAAAAAGGTCTGTCATTGGTCACCTATAAACAAAAAATATTTTTATCAGCCAATTAGATGATAGAATTAGAACAGAGATTTTTGTTTGAAGGGTAATCTTTCGGATATTTAAAAGTTAAAAACGTGCAGACCACACACTCCAGGTGCTATGTTAGTGTGGCAGTTTTGGATAACTGTCTGTATGCCATGGGAGGATTTGATGGTCATGTTAGACAAAATACCGCAGAAAAATATACCCCTGATACAAACCAATGGTCGCTCATCACTCCCATGAATCATCAAAGAAGTGATGCGTCAGCTGGTACTCTGGCTGGTGTGTTGTGGGAGGGGGAGGGGTGTGAAATGTGGTGTGGTGAGATGTGGTGTGGTGTGATGTGATGTGGTCTGATGAGGTTTGGTGTGGTGTGGTGTGATTTGGTGTGATGTGGTGTGATGTAGTGTGGTGTGGTGTGGTCTGGTGTGATGTAGTGTGATTTGGTGTGATGTGGTGTGAGGTAATGTGTTGTAGTCTGGTGTGGGCTGGTGTGGTGTCGTGCGATGTAGTGTGGTGTGGTGTGATGTAGTGTGATTTGGTGTGATGTGGTGTGAGGTAATGTGTTGTAGTCTGGTGTGGGCTGGTGTGGTGTCGTGCGATGTAGTGTGGCGTGATGTGATGTAGTGTGGCGTGGTCTGGTGTGGTTTAGTGTAATGGTGTGGTGTGGTAAGATGTGGCTTGATGAAATGGGGTGGAATGTGATGTAAAGTAGTGTGGTGTGGTGTGGTGGAATTTGGTTTGATGTTGTGTGATGTCGTGTGTTGGGCTGTTGTGTGGGTGAGTGCGGTGCGATGGTGTGATGTGATGTGGTGTGGTGTGGTGTGATGTGATGTAGTGTGGTGTGATGTAGAGTGGTGCGGTGTGAGGTGGTGTGGTGTGGTGGAATTTGGTTTGATGTTGAGTGATGTCGTGTGTTGGGCTGTTATATGGGTGAGTGTGGTGCGATGGACCGTGGTGTGGTGGGATGTGGTGGAGTAGGAATGTGGTGAGATGTCGTGTGGGGTGTGATGTAATTTGTTGTAGTGAAGTGTGACGTGGTGGAGTACTGTGGAGTGTTGTGGTGTGGTGTGGTTTGATGGAGTATGCGTGGTGGGGTGTGGAGTATTGGTGTATGGAGGATGAGGGTGTTCAGTGGTTGAGTGTGGTGTGATGGAATGGGGGGTGATTCGGTGTGGTGTGCTGAAATGTGGTGTGATGTGGTGTTGTGGGGTGTGATGTGATGTGGTTGGATGTGATAGGGTATGGTGGGGAGTCGTGTGGTGAAATGTGAGATGAAATGGTGTCTTTTGATGGAGTATGGCGTGGTGGACTGTGACATGGTGGAGAGTGGAATGATGGGGTTTGGAGTGGTAGGGTGTGGTGGAATTTGGATTGGTGGAGAGTGGAGTAGTAAGGTGTGCCTCGATGAAATGTGCTGGTACGTTGTAGTGTGGTGTGTTGTGATTTGGTGGGGTGTGGTGAGATGTGGTGTGGTGTAGTGGGGAGAAATGAGATGTGGTGTGGTTTGATAGATTATGGAATGGTGGGATATGATGGGGTGTTGACAGGTGGGAAGTTGGGAAGTGTGACGTGGTGGTGTGGGGAAGGTGTTCACTGGTGGTATGTGTTGGGGTGTGGAGTGATGTGGTGGGGTGTAGTGTGGTTTGGAGTGGTGGGGTCTGATGTGATAGGGTGAGGTTTGATGGAGTACGGCGTGGTGGGATGTGAAGTAGTGTGGTGTGGTGTGACGTGGTGGGATGTGATGGGGTTCGTAGTAATGGGATGTGGTGTGGTGAGGTGTGGTGTAGTGTGGTTTGCTGGGTTGTGATGTGTTAGGGTGTGGTTTGATGTCGTGTAGTGGGGTGTTAAGTAGTGGGGTGTGTAGTGATGGGGTGTGGTGTATGTGAGCATATGTTCAGAAATGCTCGAGTTGTTCTCAATGCTAGGACCACTCACTACAATCAAGATTATCTGATGCAGTGTTTGAGTTTGGAATAAAGTATTTATGTAACTAGATTTTTCTACACAGCCTTCAATAAAAGGTTCAAGAGTATATGAAATGTGATGACAACGACAGTGTCGTCTTCCCTTCTCTATCTCAGACCATCTTGTTTTATCACATGGATTCATTTGTTCACGATTTTTCATGTTTGAAATTCTTTGTATGTAAATACGCATTGTTTTTCGAAATTCTTTTTTTTTCACAGGCTTTTCATTAAGTCACTGAATAATTTACATATGAAGTATCGCTCTATGAAGTTCCAGTTTCTATAGCCTGCTGATCGACTAACATGTGTGAATCGAGAAACCCGTAATTTCAAATAGTTCCTTATTTGTCATTTTGTCTCCAAGTTTTATCTAAAAGGAACCTTAGGCACCTAGTACGTAAAGCACTGAACCTAGACTCTTGTTGGCGATAAGTTGCTCAAGTTACAGCACCATATAAGAGAATTCTAAAGCCCCATGCATCGTAAGCTCTGCCTCAAGTGCGAATGCTGAAATGCCGATTTTTCCAAACACGCTTTGTAGGTCGACCAAAAACTATAGAAGATTTTCCTATTGTGATAGTGTTTGCATAATCAACACACATGTTTTTAGATAGGGAAAAATCGAAGTAGGTAAAAGCATCAACTTCCTTTAGAAAGGACTCATTAGCTGTAAAGTTATGATCTTCAGAACCAAGAGACATGATTATAGTTTTTTTACAGGCTAATAGTAAGACCAAAATGTTTACACGCAATACTAAAGCAGTTTAAAAAGTCTTACAGCTGGCTGGGAGAAGATGCACCAAGAGCAGCCTCATTGGCAAAAAGCAATTCACGAACGGTAACCCTCTTCGTTTTTGATCGAAACCAAAAACATACTAGCTTGAAAAAGTCACCGTCGTCCCGTGAAAGAAGGGATACACCAATGTCTTTGTCTAAACTGGCATGAACTGATTAAAAAACATAGGAAAAGTACAAGCCAAACAGAGTTGGGGAGAGTACACAGCCTTGTTTAACCCCTTTTTTGATAGAAAATGGCTTAGAAATCTGACCATCGAATTGAACGTGGCTTGCATGCCATTATAAAATAAAAGTATCAATGCGAAAAGGGTTGGAAGACAATCAGATTTTAAAAGAGCATAAAGAGATTCTCCATCAACTAGACCAAGCGCCTTAGTAAGATCTAAAAACGCTATATACTTTCTGCTCACGTGATTTCTCTTGTAATTGGCGGATACTAAAAATTAAATCAGTTGTAAACCTTTGCTCATAAAAATCACATTGAGATTCTGGATAAACTTGATCAGCTAACCTTTGACCCCACTCAAGGATTATTTTAGCCAAAACTTTCCCAGTGACATTTGAAAGCAAAATTCCACGGTAGTTACAGTCACCGCTATCGCCTTTATTTTTGTACGAGGTAGTTATTTCAGCCTCTTTGAACTGCTGCGGTACTGCAGTGGACAGCCAGCATCTATTCATTAGTTGATGAAGATGCGTGGTCAAACCCAGCTTGAAAAAGTTTGGCCGGAATCTCATCACAACCAGAAGCGCTGTCAGAACGGAGGCCTCGAATGACCGAAAACACTTCCGCTTTATCAGGTGTTTTGTCTAGGTGGTAATGAATGGGTGATTTTGGAAGGCTTTTGATGTAAATATGGTTAGACGAACCTTCAACTTTATAGAGCTCGCTGTAGTGTTCAACCCATCTATCAAGTTTTTGCCTTGCATCTAAGATAGTTGTGCCGTTTTTTCTTTTTAAAACATTGCATGATTGTGCAGTAGGGCCTGTAGTTTTTTATAGAAGCAAAAATTTCCCTCATATTGCCTGAATCCCTAGCCGATTCGATGCGAGAGCAGAGTGTAAACCAGGTATTATTTACGCATTTACGTACTTCAAACTGTGCCAAAGCACGAGCAAGGGTTATGTTTGAAATTATTTTTCTTATTATTGTGAGGAGTGTTGTGAGTCTAGTATTTTGTACATTTTTTGTTTTTTTGTTTTTTTTTTGTATGGGAGTTAGTATATCTAGCCCTAATTTATGAGATAGATTGGTGGTTGAGTAAAAGTTCCATTAATTCAGCTTGAATTTTATGACATCCAGGGGATCTATTGTTTCCAAGTTCCATGATTGAGTTTTTGACTTCTTTGAGCTTTAGTACAACTTTGATATTTGTGTAGGGATTGTGTGGTGTTGTGGATGTGTTGTTATGCTTTTTATTCACTCCGCACTTATTTTATACACTCATATAACAACTACGTCAGAGCCCCCACCAACCACCACACCAATCCACCAATCCCTACGCCAACTACCCCATCAACCTATTAACACCACACTCACCCAACTACCACCACACCAATCCTTCAGTTTCCACATTCACCCACCAACCACCACACCAGCCCACCAACCACCACAACCACCGACCCACCACACCAACCATAATAACTTGAATGTTAAATTACCTCCTATCACAAGCCCATCCCGACAGAGAAGGTGTACATAGCAGGGGGTTTCAATGGTCAGGAATGTCTCAATACCGCAGAATGCTATGACCCCTCGACCAAACAATGGACCATGATTGCACCAATGAGGAATAGGAGGTCAGGTATTGGAGTCATCGCTCTTGACGGGTGTGTGATATGGTTGGGTGTGGTATGGTGGGATTTGGGTAGAATGTGATGTGGTGTGGTTTGGTGTGATGGAAACGGTGTGGAATGTTGGAGTGTGATTAGGTTGGTGTGGTGGAAGGGATGTGGTGTGGTTTGGTGTGATGTGATGGGGTGTGGTGGAATGTGATGTGATGTGATGTGCTGTGATGTGGTGTGGTGTGATGTGTGATGTGATGTGGTGTGGTGTGATGTGTGATGTGATGTGATGTGGTGTGGTGGGGTGTGGTGGGGTGTGATGTGGTGTGATGTGGTTTGATGTGATGTGGTGTGATTATATTGGTGGATAAATGCATAAATAAATTTATTCGGATGTTATTGAGGGCAGCAGTCAGTTTTCAAAATGCATTGAGACTTGGAAACACAAAATTAACAACGGCTTAGATGAGGTCCAAAAAAGCTTTTTTGTCCCAGTATGACATTAAGCTATCTGTACTTAATGTGATTGGTTGGCGGAGGGAAAAAACCAAAAAATCTTTTCGAGTGCCAAAATTCTATGATTCCAATTTGAAAGGAGCCAATGTTGTGGTGTTCTCAATCTATTCTCTGATTCTTTTCACAAACTACTGAACGTCTTTGATGAAGAAGCTCTCAGTGAGCTGGAACATATAAAGCTCTGTTTCCAATGTTCGACTCCATGTTTCTTTGAATGGCTTCGTTTTAATGCCGATGTGTCATGAAGTGCTGATCTAATTAGGAAACCTTCCTCTTTCATGTCTTCAAGCATTTTCTCATGACACCCCACTAAGGCATGGTGCTAAATTAAAACATGGCGGAGGTGAAACCTCCTCGTGTTTCAGTCTTCAGCTTGTTTCTTCTTTACCTGCAATGATGGAGGCACGTGATAACAAGCGTTCACAACATAGCATCTGGGTGAATAATCCCATTTTAGTACACATGGAAACTGTGCGAAACAGTTGGACTTACAGTTATGTGTATGAAAGTTGAACTCTGTCAAACCCAAGTTAGACCACTACATGTTATGATCAAGCTAGCATGGGTCATGGGTGTCACGTGAGAAGATCGAGTTCCCATAGACATTCTGTTATGAAAATGAATTGTACAAATTGAGTCTAATGGTCTGCAAATGAAATATTACCTTCTCATCTACATTTGTTTTGTCACCCCAAGAGTCTAGTTCTTTTGAAGACCCTTTTTTCGTTCCATGAAACCCTGCGTTCAGTTCTGGGGTCTCTTTTAGGGTTTGTCTAGAGGCTTTCGGGACGAAGGGATGATGGAATGACTATGCAGTTGAAAAAGTGCTGAGTGTCGTGACATTGAGAAAAGCAAAATAGACACGAGAAGGATGGATGACTAGAGGCGACTTATTGGTTCTGAGTTGTGCAAATGTGCGGTCTTTAAAGAGTGTTTCTTCGCTCTTGCCACAGTTGCGTGAAGTAAATAGCTTCATGTCATTAAAGGATTTTATTGCTTTTGTTTGGGTATTATTGTTATGTGTAGATTAAGTAAGTTTAGGACCAAATTTTTTAAATAATTGGGTTTTTAAGGTTGGGGATAGCTTTGTTATTTGTGGTGATTGTGAATTCTGCTTGTAGCCTGCTGGATTGAATGGGAGGGGGGTTGCAGTGATTTTGCTGGTGTTCATTTGTAGATTGTTGTTCATTGTCCATAAAAGAAATGTTCTCAAGTAAAACTGTAGTTGCTGGACTGCTAGGAAGAATTTAACATGAGAAGAGGTGATTTCGTCTGCGTAGGTTGTGATCTTGACAGAATCTTTGCTAAGTAGAGGAATATCGAAAAGATATATGTTTAAGAGTGTTGAAGAGAGAATGCCTCCTTGAGGAACACCGGATTTGATGTTATCAGTTTTTGAAAAGTGGTTGTAAGACGCAAATTGTTGTTTTCCTCCCATGTAGTTTGCTAGCTATTTGACTATTTTTTGTGGTCCCATCAAGTTAGAGTTTAGTAGGTAGTTGGATATTAGTTTTGGTAGGTTGTTGAGACAGGAGTGAAATAAAAGTTTTCTTTTAATGTAAGTCATAAATTCTTTTCTTTTCTGTAAAGAAGTCCTATTTTTGCTTATTGGTATGAAATTACTGATATTATTTTTTTTGATTGTTTCTTGCATAGTGGTGGAGTGATTTTGATTATTATCTCTCAAATGTTCAGAAACTTCATTTCAATTGAATTTATATTAATTTGCAAAATTTTGAGTGATTTTACGGGGTGAGACGAATTGTTTTGTCTTGGGTTTGTTCCAACATCACTGGCAAGGAGTGTCAGATTTATAGTTCTGATGGGAACAAGTCATGAAAACGGCTTAGAAAGATCCACCTTAAGTGAAGGAAAGGAAAAAAGTGTCCAGATTTGTTTTCCTTCACGGGAAAACATCTCGGTTCCGAGCAGGTCTGGACTTTCGGAGCTGCTCATTTACATCACATGCCAATCAGTCGGCTTTCCAAAGATTTTTATTTTTACTTGCTTGATGGAGTGCGCTATATTGAGATCCAAAATGTGGTCAAACTATTTTAAAGGCATAAGAGTTTCAAGTGACCATGCTTGTTGGTAACATTGAAACAATTTGCTTCCAAATACATACATTCTATTTTTGAAAATATTTAAAGTGTTTTCCCTTTATTTTCATTTTGTACATTTGATCAAAAACTTGTCACAAGCCATTACCGAAAATTCAAAAATTTTTCACACCAACCTTCACACCCCCCCTTCACGCCACCATACCACCTCACACAATCCTTGCCTACCCTCTTCCACCTTGTACACTACTCCTTCCACCACAACACCACACCAGCTTCGTGTACGCCATCGGAGGATTCAATGGCATAACAAGGATGAATAGTGGTGAAAAGTACAATCCTGCTAACAACACTTGGACCAACATCATGGAAATGTACAGTCCTAGAAGTAACTTTGGCATCGAGGTGTGGGTGGATGGGTGGGTGGGTGGGTGGATGGATGGATGAATGAATAAATGGATGAATGGATGGATGGATGAATGGATACACTTGCTCAGGTAATGGACGACATGTTGTATGCTATAGGAGGATTCAACGGAGTGACTACCATCTTCCAAGTTGAGTGCTATGACCCCTCTGCAGATGAATGGTGATGATGATGATGTTTGTGTTGAGGTTGTTGATGGTGATGGTTTTTGTGTTGATGATTATGATGTTGTTGTGGTTTTTGGTGTTGATTTTCGTTGTTGAAATAGTTGTTGATGTTGAAGGTCGTTCAGTGTTGACATTCCCATAGTCAGAGAAGGACAAGGGTCGGATGTTGAGCGGAAAAACGATGCAGCCTGAGACAGATATCAATCAAATTCTCCACTGCTTTCTCATCTAACCACATTTTCTGCTTGTCCTATTAGCAACGAGGTTCATTTCAGCCAATAATATTTCAGCTCCGGGTGATGAACATAAAGTAGCTGACTCAGTGTGACCTTTTCTTTATTATTCAGGGTAGCTTTTGCTGCTCGGTTAAGTTTTTCTTCTCATGTCCCATAAATCTGGTGAATTTCGTAATTTTTCACAGCTTTTGCGGAAACTTTATCGTTTTTCACTGAGCTTTGACGAGCGTCAGTTCCTTTTGTAGCCTTTCATTGTCAACCACATCACAGTGGATCACTATGTATAAGTTCATATCGTTTGTTGATGTATTTGCAAGCAAACTAATGTTATGCTTGAAGTTGATTTGTTGTTTCTTGAGGCTGATTGTTGTTGTTGTTGTTGTTTCAACTTTGATGTTGCAATTTTAGAATTCAATATATTATTTTTGTTTCAAAATTTCGGAAATATTTCACAAAACTAGTTCTTCATCACCATTTGAAACATGCTTCAGAAACTCTCCTGTATCTTCTCCTTCAAACCTTTGTCTATTTTACACCCTCCAAATGAGAGAGTTTCATTTGAGCAAAAACTTCCAGATAAGGTCAGCCTCATATTAGAAACAATTACTGAGGCTTTCCTAGAAACGTGTTACACTTTGCTTCTCGTAAGAATATCTAAATTACCAAAATCAACCTTCTCATAAATCTTAGTGAAGTTGTCAATTAACTTTTAAAATATCCAGGACTTTAAAATTTCTCATAAATATTATTCATGACCTATGGCGAGGTTAAACTAGGTTTTAGTTTTCATAGAATCTGTGAATGAATCTGAAGTTTATGAATTTTTGAGAATTTAAAAACAAGATTTGAGGCCAAAGTGAAAGTAGAAATTTTGAACTTTGTGTTTAAGCTGTGATAAAAATTTGCTAACCATTCATTCAATGGCACCATAGAAACCATTGTAATTCAACTCATGTAATAAAAATGCCAAATATCATGCAAAGAGACAACAAAAATTCGGAAATGCAAAAATTTTAAAATCGTAATAAAAAATAATAACAACAATAATAATAAAAATAATATATAAAATTTGAATTTTTGCATTCTTGAAGCTAATAAATTATACACCTTACAACTAAACACCCATAAACAATGAATAATCCACCACCAACTCTCACAAATATTCTTTTGAACGCATCTTCAGGTATGACTGCACCGACATGAACCTCTACAGAAGTGCTTTGAGTGCATGCGTGGTGAAGGGACTGCCCAATGTCGAAGACTACATCGATAAGGTTGGTCCTTTTTTAAAAATTATTGATTCAAGGATGCAGTATCACATGTAAAGATGCTCCTCACAAGCACTGACTGCCTCTCTGAAGGCAAGACCTTTACATATTGTCTCCTGGAATGGCTTGGTGCACCCGGAGGTGAGAGGGCTTTATAGGATCTGGATGGGGTCTGCGTTTTGTGGGCTGAGTTTGAAGAGTGAATTTAAGTTTGTCATAAGTCAGTTAATGTTTCAAGTGTGATAAAGATTGATAGTGGCGCCAATGCGGAGTGGTCTTAAGGATTTGAAGAACATCCTCACTGCCGCAGCTGAACCTTCGCTGCCATCATTAGGATTGAAGTCAAGCGTCAAACTGCAATTTATAAAGACTTATTAGTGATGTTATGATTATTATTATTATTGATGTTATGATTATTATTATTATTATTGATTTATGATTATTATTATTATTATTATTATTGATTTATGATTATTATTATTATTGATGCTATGATTATTATTTACCAACAAACTAAAATAAAAAACCCAGAAATAAACAAACTTAAGAACAAAATCAATAAAATCAGAAACATTTTGAAAAATTGTAAAATAAATCAAACCACAAAAATAAACTTAAACAAAGAAAAACACATTCTACAAAAACAAATTAACAAAAAATGCTTAGATAACAAATCCTCAATAACAGAAGAACAATTGAAAGAAATAGAAAATTCAAACTACAATCAAAGAATGCATAAAGCAATAAAACAACTAAACATCAAACATAAAACTCCACCACCTCCCTATACCAAATTTCAACTCACTTCATACTATAAAGAAAAATTCAACAAGTCTACAACACAACAAAAACAAGAAAACCAAACACATATCAATGTCAAAATAACCAATAGTGAAGTCAACTCTGCCATAAAATCACTCAAAAACAATAGATCACCAGGCTATGACATTATTGTAGCAGAAATGATGAAAATATTGAGTAGCACAACCATTGACAAACTTACTCATATAATAAACACCACAATCAACAACAAACAACCTCACCAACTTGGCCTTGGCATCCTACTACCTATACCAAAACACAATAAAACCAAAAAAGTAGAAAACACCAGACCAATAATACTACTCTCCACCATTAAAAAAATAATATTACTCACCACTCTAAATAGACTAAGACCAACAATAGAAAACTACCTATCACCCAGCCAAACTGCCTATAGGAAAGGTAGATCCATAGAAGACATTGTATGGACACTCAAACTAGAAATAGCAAGCACATTAAGCACCAATAAAAAAATCACAATCCAAGGTATAGACTTATCCTAACCCTTTGACTCGGTCAACAGAGTAAAAATGATGGAGATATTAAATACAATCTGCTCCGAGGAAGATATGAAGTTGATACATTTTCTACTCAATGACACCAGTCTGAGAGTGAGAACCAAATAAGAAGAACCACTTTTGACACCAATATTGGCATTTCTCAAGGAGATGGTCTCAGTCCAGTACTTTTCGCCACATACCTAGAAGCAGCGTTGAGAGAAGTCAGAAATAATGTCCATGCTCAAGACATTGCATATGCTGATGATGTTGATTTCATTAGCAAAGATGGCGTCAACCTAAATATAGTGGAGAAAATATTGGAATAGTGGAACCTAAAAATGAATCCCACAAAAACGGAGACTCTCAAAATCGGATCAGACAACGAGTGGAAAAATGCGAAAAAGCTGGGCATGTTACTTGATACAAAGCAAGAGTGGAAAAGGCGAAAGCAGCTAACAACAACGGCAATGCTCAAGCTAAAAAAAATATGGAACTCGAGCATAACAAGAAACAAAAAGTTAAGAATCTACAAAGCTTACGTTCAAAGCATCATGCTTTTTGGTTGTAGCACGTGGACAATGGACAAGGGGATGGTTAGATCGGTGGACAGTTTCAACCGAAAAATGGTGCGGTATGTATGTGGGGTTTTCTGGCCAAACCGCATGAAAACAGAAACCGTGAATGCCCTGATTGAACCAGCCTCTCAAATCGTGACAAGGCGACGCTGGCAAATGTTAAGCCACATTCTGCGTATGGATGATTTGGTTCCAGCTAAACAATCCACCATCAATTGCCTCAAGAAAAAAAACGCAAAGCGTGGAAGACCTAGCACCAGCCTTCTCACAACGATCAAACACGATCTAAAAGCCCACAAACTAAACATAGATCAAGCAGTTGAACTGGCGCAAGACAGAGACTTATGGAAGCTGGAGGAAAGCGAACGAAGATCTTTGAAAATATTTGAACACTCAATTTTATCTCTATTTTTGTCTCTTCGTAATTCCTAATAAATAAAATAAATATGATTATTATTATTGATATTATTCTTGTTGACAGTATCATTGTTTTTGTCAAAACTCAGGTCAGAAACCAAGTGATGCAAGAAAGAAGAAGAAACAGACCTTAAACCATTATCGCCTCATCCTCTTCATCCTCATCACCTCATCCTCTTCATCCTCATCAACTCATTCTCTTCATCCTCATCACCTCATCCTCTTCATCATCAGCATCTCATCCTCTTCATCCTCATCAGCTCATTCTCTTCATCGTCATCACCTCATCCTCTTCATCCTCATCACCACTACAAAAATTTTCCATTTCATCATCATTATGCACTCTAAACATGGAATAGTGATCATCCTCCTCTTCTTCATCCTCATCTTCATCTTCTTTTTCTCCATCCTCTTCCCTCCAGAGACCACGTGATCCTCATGAAAATGAAACTTAAATAATCAGTATAATTGTAGGCAATTGAACCGGAAGTTGTGAAAGTATTTTTATATTTTTTGTTTTTAATTTTTGAATTGAGCACTGTATTGAAATAATCATTAGTTTTTTTGTTTTCCAATAAACAATGATTTGTTTTCTGATTACATCAATGACTTCTGCCCTCACAACTAAGAGCTCTGTTGGGCGATATAACATTTATGTGGTCATGCAGCTGAAACTAAAGTAATGCCGAGTCAGATTCACAAATGGGAACATTCAAAAAGTTTGAAAAAAAATTGTAGTATAACCTCAGCTAGTGGAGCATCAGACTAGTTAACTGAAATTATTCTTAGCAGAATAGATTATTGCAACAGATTGTTAGCTGGGTTACCTGAAAAGCAACTGTTTAGAGTGCAGTCTCTTATCAACGCTACAGCCAGGTTAAGTACAGGCACAAGGAAGTTTGACCGTGTAACTCCAGTCTTGAAAAAGTTGCATTGGGTCAAAATTAGGGATAGAGTAGTTCATAAAATACTACTACTTATATTTAAATGTAAGCTGGGATATGGTCCAAAATATATATCGGAAAGACTCATACCTATCTCTGAAATACTTGAAAGGCGAAAGCTTAGATCTTCGAATTCAACCAATTTATATGTCCTTGAGTCCAAAATTTCTAGTATTGGAAAGCGTAGGTTTGACGTTAAAGGTCCAAGTTTGTGGAACGGCTTACCGGAAGACTTAAGAAGAGTTAGGAAAGTGAAGAACTTTGGAAAAGGGCTGAAAACTAATTTTTTAAAAAGATATCAAACTTTTATAACCTATTATTATAATAGAATATTTTACAAATATCAAATGATCTTGAAACTCCCTGGGTTAAACATCACTATAATATACTTCGTATACTAGCGGGTTCGATTGCGTTATGACAAGACAGTTAGCACCTGTTCCACAGTGTCATTTGTCAAACTGAACTTGTAGCAAGCGCTTTGAACGATACGGTGAAGCACTTCATTTATCCCAGTTCACCTTCCGGTTACAACTTGCACAAGTCTCGAGTAAGGTGTGCTTGAAGAGGCTCTGAAAGAGGTACTTCAAAAAGGCAAGGACGGACTTCTAAGGCATTATGTGCTGCTATGGCGGATAGGCAAGTATGGAGAAGAAATTAGGACTTGTCACCTAACTGGAAATCCGATGTCCTACTACACTACACTACTACTACTACTACTATTTTAAAAAAATTTTCAAAAGAATGAACAATTAACATATAATATTTTCAGATATTTTCTGTTAATTTATTTAGCGCATATTTAAGTGGATAAATTTTTATAAATTTTGATTTTAAAAATAAATTTTTAAAAATCGAATGTTAATTAAGATTTTGGGCAGGATCCATAAATTATCAACATTACTCTTTCCTCCCTTGAAAGGTTTCATCATCAGTTCTAGCTAAACATCATCGGCCAAATAAAAAATTTAAAAAAAAAAAAGAATCCAATAAATTTATTTTTCAAATTTAAACATTTTGAATAAATTATTTAAATTAATTTGAAACAAATTGTATAAATTTTATTGAAATCTTGGAACAAATGCTTTAATTTTCAAATTTTATTAAAATCTTGGAACAAATTCTTTAACTTTCAAATTTTTTTGAAAATATTAAAATTTCATATATGCTTTTATATAGTTAAAATATATGACTAAGTTTTCATAATTATGCTTTGCACCTTTATCGTATGAACACTTCAAATATTTTGTGTATGCCTTCTTTTGGTTGTTCCATCTTTTGATTCACTTCATATTCAAGTTTGAAAGTATAAAAGTTTCTGGATTTACCACTTGAAAAATTATTGAATTTGAAAATAAATTCTGTCCTCCCACGTGTAAGTCCAACTTTTGATTTTAAAATCATGTTTGATTTTGACGTTTTAATTAATTCATGACATAAAATTTTATGCACCATAAAAATGGTGATAGGTGATCTTTCATTGAGCTTCGATTCAGAATTGTGTCTGGTGCTTTGATAGCGCGCGTGAGAAAGGCATCGGTGTTTTTCAGTGAAAAAAGCTCTGGAATGCATGTTATCGCCTCGAAGTTATATCAAGTGTTTCAAACAACTTGATCAATCTTCGGGTTTCTCTTGAAGATTATTCAAGATAAAATTTGAAAAATAAATATTTAAAAGTTGATAGCTATTAAATTGTTGATCACGAGGATGGGATTATTTGGGCTGGTATTCTCATGTGATCTGCTTAATGGCCACAAACAACAAAAAAATATATAATAATACATGACTGATGTCAGGAACAAAATAATTATGTAAACATTTGATGTTTGTGAATCATTTAGGTAACTTATCAAGAGTTGATAAAAACAAATAATTGTTGAAATATTTTATTTCTCTTTAGAATTTAGCATACATGTTCAACCCATCAAATATTGTATTGTTTATCACACATTAGCATGCTTCATTAAAATGAAGATTATATGGAAACTGATTCAAAAGTCAATGCAGGGTTAAGTGACTAATGTGTTCATAAATCAATCACCTACACACATTGATAACCTAAAATAACTACCATCTCATCTGATATATACTCATTATACTCAAGTGTTTCTCCGAGCCTTCCTACATTTTTATCTCTGTTTTTATTTAAGATTGGCTACATTTGTAACTAGATTTGATGAGGTGTTGTTTTTAGTATTTATCTTTGCAATAAAGCAGTATAAGCTATTAGGATCACAATAACGTCATCAACTGTTATCAGTTTTTATTTCAGTGTTATAAGATCTCACCACCACAAACTGTTTTGCAAACTTTTGTTGGTCTTGCTGGAGTGTTCCATTTTTTTAAAATTGTGAAAGATTTGTGTTTTTGGTTGGTTGTATTTCTCATTGATAACTTTCTTAGCTAATATTCATGTTTCAACTAGGATTATGTATAAAACGTGCTTCAAGATAAACTCATAGTTTTTCACCAAATAAATTCATAGGTTTGCATTTAGCATTTTGACATGAATTTATAGAATTTTTATAACACATAGGTATGGTTTGATTGGGTGTGGTGTAGACATAATGTAGATGTGTCAGGTACTATGTAAACAAAATATTGAAAATTAGGTATATTAACAAAAAGTTGACATCAGCTCGATACAAAATATTTGAAGGTCATGTTTGTCTCAATGGTTGGCGCTGAAACAAAGTGGTTGTTGTGGAGAGAATTGTTAGTTTTCAATTTCTGAAGTTACACAAGTATTTGATATTTGCTTCGAGTCAACATGGCAACATGAATGTTGCCATAATGAAACAGGTAAGAATGATAAGGTTTGTACAGTATTACAAGCAGTGCATGTTCAACCATGGCAGACTTGAAGCTTATTGGTTGTTATTTAATTTCAACACAGTTTCAAAACAAACTATCTATCATATGGGCAGAATATGTCTGTTATTGTTAAATGAAAATTTATGGAGTTTATGTAATGGAGAATGACTTATGTAATGAGTCTTTCACCTTTGCACTCTACATCTCTCATCACAAGTTCAACATTTTGAGACATTCTCATCTTTTTGTATTTATATCTGAACAATACCATGTTTCTATATTTGGCTTCTTCATTTTTGAACCGTTTCAAAGTTATTTTATATCAAAAACCCCCCAATTCATTATTCAAACACTTCAAGTATCAAAGCTTCTAAATATTATCAGGCAATTTTTGTTATTTCCAATAGTTTTTTTATATTTATTTTTTTATCATTTGTTTTTGAACCTCCTAGCTCTTCAGTGATAAGTTTTTTCTTTATCTTATCAGAGTTGTATATTGTCAAAAAAGCTCACACCACTCATACATATAATCAAGCATCAACCCATTATTTTAATTCCCACAGAAGTGCACAAGGGTTTTAAAGCAACATTTTGTGATTGTTGGCTTTTTTAAAAGTGACCAGCAAGCCTCAAATTGATCTTAAAAAAGCCATCAAAAAGCATTCATTGAAAGTTTACAATGTCAAAAGGCACATATGAGGTGTCCAAAGAGATGGAGTCAAACCTGCCGACCATCAAGGATTCCATTCCAGAAGAGGGAGGCAAGTTGTTAGAGGAAGAAGATGACATGGAGAGTGTATATGATGTGCCACTACCTCCCGATGGGGGCTGGGGGTGGGTTGTCATGATGGCTTCCTTTTTCACCAACCTTCTCGTCGATGGTGTTTGCTACACATTTGCCACCATCTATCAAGGTGGATGCTAGTTTATGAGAGTGTGCTTGGGGGGTGATCTGTTGAGGGCGTGTGTGCTTGAGTGTTGATCTGTCAAGAAGTTTCAATTTTTCTAGACATGATTATCATCAAAACTCATTGGACACCATATTTCTTCATCACCAATTTCAAATTCATTGACACCACCCTCATTCCTCCTCAAACCCCCATCAAGACTACCCTCATTCCTCCTCAAACCCCCATCAACACTACCCTCATTCCTCCTCAAACCCTCATCAACACTACCCTCATTCCTTCTCAACACCACCCTCCTTCTTCCTCAAACCCTCATCAACACTACTCAGGCCTGATGGACACATTCGAGGCAGGTGACACCATCACAGCCCTGGTTGGGTCTCTCGTGCCTGGAGTCTACCTTCTTGTAGGTTCGCCATCTTTGTTGCCTTTGTTGTCACCTCTTTGTTGCATTTGTTGTCACATCTATGTTGCATTTGTTGTCAACTCAGAAAGGAGCAAAAGGATTTGAACAGTGATGATGCAGTATCATTTCGTTTTTTGCAAACACCCTTTCATATTCATTTAAATCCTTCAAAGCATGCACTTCACAAATCAAACATGAAGTAACCAATTGGCAGATGTGTTTGTATTGCTAGGTTTTGTTTCTCACCATTTGAGGCTTCGTAAGGTCTGAAGTCGTTGAAAGCTTGCAACCACAGTTGGAGCTTATGTTATGTGGTGTTTGAGCTGTTGCACGTGTGCTTTGTATCATATATATATAACAGTTTCAATTAATTACCAAATCTTTATAATTTATTACCAAATCTTTACAATTTATTATCGAATCTTTGAAATTTATTACCAAATCTTTACAATTTTTTACAAAATTTTCACAATTTATTGCAAAATCTTTACAATTTATCACAATTTTTTAAAGAATAAAAGAAAAAATTCAATAGAAATTTTATTCCAATGTTAAAAATTCAGAGAAAAATGGAGAAAAAAATCTTTTTGAAATAAGTTTGAAAATAAATACAAGGGTTTTACAAGAAAACTAACAACATTCATGGCTCATTCATTGATGGTTCCATTATTCCATTGGATGACATTGATCATAAATAGATCCAATGATAATCACCAACGATTTTTAAGAAAGCCCATCATCTCTGACCACTTTGGAGTTAACACCAAGTGGAACTTGATGGAACCCATGAGTTCATGAGCATTCCTCTCATGAAAAGATCAAAGGCTTTATATTCTTCTTGAATGTGGCAATACAAACGACGACAATGGCAACAACATGAGTTCAAACAACATTACAATGTTGCCAATTGAGGATGGAAAAAATGTAGAAGAGGTATCCAAGTTCAAGTATCTCATAAGCATCTTAAGCAGTGACAATACAGTTGACGCAGAGGTGGAATCGCGAATCAACAGAGCATCACAAGTCTTCTGTAGCATCAGTAGACTGTTATGGTACCAACCAAAAATAAAAGTTTTGACTAAACTGAAACTTTTTAAAGCGGTTATCCTACCAACACTTTCGTATGGCAGTGGGACCTGGAACCTCTTACAGCACAACATCCAACGACTACAAGTATTTGTTAACAGATGCCTGAGAATCGTCACTGCACTTCACAATGGGAAAAAATGAGAAATATCCAACTTCGGAACAAAGCGAATATAGACAGGGTTGATGTGATGATTCAGAAAAGAAGACTCCAATGGCTTGGTCATGTGGAAAGAATGGATGATGATCGTTTACCGAAAAAACTTCTGGTAAGATAAGAGATGGTAAGAGGCATCAAGGAGGACAAAAACAGAGGAAGCGTAACCTCATACATACAGAACTGAATGAAGTAAATATGGTGATGAGTTAGAAAACAGAAGTGAGAGAGAAAGAAATGGCACACCATAATCTTCAACCTTCTTCATGATCTCAATACATGTAAGAAATCATTAGAAAAAAACAAAAAAGGTTTTGCTAGAGGTCGATATAGCAGCGACTATGATAACTCAGACAACAAAAACAAATGTTCAAAAGCTTTCTTGCATGTTTCCCGAATGCAAGAAAATAGCTGCCAATAAAGCTGGTTTAACTAACCATGTAAGACAAAGGCACAGAACTCAAGAAAGTTATCTATGTCTGTATTGTGGGCTGAGTTTCAAACGACAAGGCCTTCACAGCCACCAAAAGAAATTTTCTACTTTCAATCCTTCTGTGCACCTGCTTCACGGTAGATAAATGCAGAAGAAGAAGTGTTTGTGTGTGTGTGTGTGTGTGTGTGTGTGTGTGTGTGTGTGTGTGTGTGTGTGCAAAACAGATCTAAGAAGATTAAGCTTTCAATTTTCAATTTCTCACCCACACACCACAAATCTATCCAAGTTGTGCCACACACACGAGTTTTTTTAAAGATGTGCAAAGCTTTTTGTAGGCTCATGGCATAATGATCTGCATTAACCTAACCACACAAAGCTTATTACACAACCACTCTTATGAGTGATTTATGACTGGGTAAGACTTACTGAAAAGACTCAGTCTATAAAGCTATTCAAACGCTAGCTTTAAACTATGAATTAGTTGGCTTCCAAACACACTGTCTTGCATGCCATTCTGTACATTCACGTGTGTTTCAAGTCATTCTGTACATTCACATGTGTCTCGAGTCATTCTGTACATTCACATGTATCTCCAGTCATTCTTAAAATCAAAAGGCAAATAGTTTAATTAGTGAATAGGCTGACTCAAAAAGTGTGGAAACAAAGTATTCCTCATTGAAACTAAGCCTTTCATGAGAAATCTCAAGGACCACTTGAGAATGTGAGACCACAAAGATTGGTGTTTAAATAATATTTGAAGTTTCATATAATTGCACTATTTATTATTTTGTCTTTTTTTCATTTTTATCCATTTTTTCAGTTTTTATCTTCTTTCATTAGTTTTTATCCTTATTTTTATCATTCATTAATAAGTCTTCAAGCTTTTATTCATATCTACTGATGGCACCCATCATGATGAATGACGTCATCAAAAACACTAACCCTAACCCTTCTACACCCACATGTTTCTGTTGATAGCATTATTATTATTATTGTTATTATTAATATCAAAAATCTCATCATCATCATTCTCATCACCATCACGTTGCAAATGACCTTAACCCATATTCGAGACTACTTTAAAGTTACAATCCACAAATATAAAAACAACAATAATGTGAATGAATATATTTAAAGTTGTCATGGGAATGAGATTAATGATTAGGCAGATAATAATAAGCTAGTTTAACAATGATAATTATTATTATAACTTACGATATAATAGCATCAATAATCTAGGCCGACTTCTGTCAACCTCAGTTACTGGGACATGTACATCTGTATAATCTGATAGGATTAAATTTATTATGTGCAGCAGTAGAATATATAAGGTTGAGTTAATATGGCAGACCTTCCATCTCTACTCAATGAACTTTGAATCCTTGAGTTGACAATAACAACATTTTTATTGGTGAATATGGATAATAATAATTATAAATAGAAACAATAATAATACAAAAAATTAATTACAACAAAGAACTGGTCCTCCCTTATCACTTCAGACCTTCAATCTCACACTATGCAACATTTCGTCGTCTTTATACTACTACTATCACCACTCCACCTAATACTACTACTATCACCACCCCACCTAATACTACTACTATCACCACCCCACCTAATACTACTACTATCACCATCCCACTTAATACTACTACTACTATCATCACCCCACCTAATACTACTACTACTATCATCACCCCACCTAATACTACTACTACTATCATCACCCCACCTAATACTACTACTACTATCATCACCCCACCTAATACTACTACTATCATCACACCACCTAATACTACTACTATCATCACACCACCTAATACTACTACTATCACCACCCCACCTAATACTACTACTATCACCATCCCACCTAATAATACTACTACTATCATCACCCCACCTAATACTACTACTACTATCATCACCCCACCTAATACTACTACTACTATCATCACCCCACCTAATACTACTACTACTATCATCACCCCACCTAATACTACTACTATCATCACACCACCTAATACTACTACTATCACCACCCCACCTAATACTACTACTATGATAAGCTATCATCATTTGGTAAATTAAGCTAGTTTTACGAAAAGTCTTTTTAAATAAGTACTTTTTGTTTGTTGAACTTACTATTTGATTTAGAATGCCATCCAATGTTTTTTATTTAAGTTAGTAACACACTTCATCTTCTCCATCAGGCTTTTAACTTTAAGTCTTAAAGTGTTTTCTAATGAAGAACTTGTCTTGGGCACCTACTTTGATGAGAGCAGACTAATGAAACAGCCAGTGTGCTTCTAACGAGATATAAATGTGAAGGTAATATATGTAGCTTGGAAGTTGCATTGAAGGAGAAAAAAGGGATGCTGGAATTTGTACTCTGGAAGATTGCAAGCACGAGTTTACATGTCTGAACGGAAGAGAGCTGATTTGGCGAAATTTAACGTCTTAGAAATGGCGGGATTTAGGTGTTGTGGTAAGCCTTTATGTGACAACCTTCCATGAAACACATAATGCCTTGTGCGTGCGTGCGTGCGTGTGTGTGTGTGTGTGTGTGTGTGTGTGTGTGTGTGTGTGTGTGTGTGTGTGTGTGTGTGTGTGTGTGTGTGTGTGTGTGCTTTTACACATCCGTTATAAGTATATTTTTTAATTTCATTTTGAATGTCGGCCCGTATAGCTCAGTTGGCGGATCATGAATAATATCCCAGTTACTGGGTTCGATTCCATGTTGGGCTGACAATTAGCACCTGTTTTGGTGTGCCTCCCAGTCTGACCTCTCGAAAATGAGGCTGGAGGATGGAAGATGGAAAAAATTACTTTCATCTTTCTAGATTTTGAAATTCGACTTTGATCTGAAAAGACTTGTGATACTCAATTAAAAAACAGTCATGTTTTTGAAAGTGATGATGATGGGAGTAGTGATGGTGATGATGGGGCTAGTGGTGAAGGTGATGATTTTTTGATAATTATGGGTTTTTCATTTAGTTTTTTTCCATTGATTACCTTGAGATTTTTGTATCAATTCTTCATCCTCACTCCTTCACCCTGTGGTGCTACAACAATTTCTTTACCCACTTTTCAAAACTTTTTGGTTTATTTGAGAGCTTGGTAGGCTTATTTGAACTTTGTTGTCGAGAATGATAGCTATTTTTGCTGTTTTCATGAGTTTATTATAAACTTCTAATCGACGTAAAAGTTTTGAAAAATTAATATTTTTTCCATCCTTCATTTCATTTTCATAATTTTAAGATTTTAAATTCACTTTTATTTCATCCTTAATTATTATAGACTTCATCATCAACCAATACAACACGTTTCATCTAACTAATACCTCACCACACACCTCATCACACATCACACCACCTCAACCTCATCACTCATCACATAATACTTCCCACCACACTACACATTTCCCATCACACTACACGTTTCTCATCACGCCACACACAACAGGACCGATAGTAAGTATTTTGATGGCAAAGTTTGGATGCAGACCGGTGGCAGCTATAGGAGGGATTGTATCTTGTGTGGCATTTTGCGCCTCTGCATTCTCTCCCAGCATCACCTTCATGCTTCTTATCTATGGAATCCTCGGAGGTCTGTGGTGGGGGTTGGGGGTTAGGTCACGTTTTGGAGGTGTGGTGCTGGGGAATGTGGTGGTATGGATGGCGTTGAAAAGCTTCTGAACAATAACTTGATAGTAATTAACATAAACCCACTTAACTTCTTTCAACTCAACTTGTCATCTAACACGTCATGTACAAAGAATCTCAAACCGACTTTTCACCAGCAGTTTTTTCGATCGTCATTCACCATCAAACTCTTCACTATCCTACTCCACCGCTTTTTTTTTTACCATCTCACCGCATCACACCACCCACCCCCAGGCATAGGGTTTGGCATGATGTACCTACCCTCAATAGTAGTGGTAGGGTTCTATTTTGATAAGAAGAGGGCTCTTGCTACAGGGATTGCTGTGTGTGGCTCTGGCATCGGTGAGTGGTGTGGTGTGGGAGTGGATGTGGTGTGGGGGTAGATGTGGTGTTGTGTGGTGTGGATTGATGGTACAAGTAGTGAAGTGGGGTTGAATGTGGCATGTTATTGGATACCACATGACAAATAAAGTGATATAATTGGAAATCACATAACTTGAGGGAGCAACATGCTGAGCTAGAGTTGATGTGGTGATGGAGTGTCATGGATGTGTGGACCCTTGAAAGCCCTCATATCGGGATGTGCCGGGTTTTTGAAAACCTGGAAGTTTAAACTACACCAACAAGGATTTGAAGATGAAAAATTTGGAAACTAAATATTCCTTCTAATGAAATGGAAGAAGTTATAGGTGACTTGATGACGTATGAAGGCGGGAAGAATGCTACGTCATCATGGCGGTCATGATGATGATCCTGAAGAACTATTCCTTTGAAGCTAATTACATCTTGAAAGTTTGAGAGGACAAAATGGAAGAATCGAAACATTGGAGCATTTTGATGGAGTGTGGCTGCTTGGCACCTGTGTATACAACATTGTACCTTTTTGTGCATGTTGTAGTCCTATTGCTTGTGTGTGTGTGTTTTGATGTCATATAAGCACACACACACACACACACACACACACACACACACACACACACACACACACACACACACACACACCTACACAGATGTCAAGCAGGATGTCATTGGCACACAGCAAGGCAAGCCTTAAAAGCCACCATGAGAAGCAAGCAGATATCGAAAATCCCATGTTGAGGTGGTTGGTGTGATGATGATGAGGGTGATGATGTTGATGATGACGATGATGAGAATGATGATGATGTTGATGATGGTGATGATGATGACACAGGAAGGATGCCTTGCTGATAGGAAGTCAGAAGAACATTGCTGAATACAAGGAGGTTGCTTATTATTCATGCATTCATCCTTTCACAAGCCATTTATCCACGCATTCATCCGTTCAAAAGCCATTCATCCATGCATGCATCCTTTCACAAGCCATTTATCCATCCATTCATCCGTTCAAAAGCCATTCATCCATGCATTCATCCGTTCACAAGCCATTTATCCATGCATTCATTCAAGCACCCATTCATGTCTTCACACATGCATCCATGCATGGACTCATTGTGCAACCGCATCATGCAATCCCTCATCAAAACAATCTCTCCTCATTAACTCGTCTTCAAGACTCCTTTCTCATCTTTCTACTACTTTTGTTCATCTTTTCGTTGCTTGATCACTTCATATTTTCAAATCACCTATAACACTCACCCATCTCCCACCACCCACCATTCTAACACTACTCCATCTCTCACCACCCACCATCCTAATACTCATCACTCTCTCACCACTCACCATTCTGACACATCCACCCCCCATCAATTTATTTAGTCATCATCTATCACCCTTACCAACACACCATATACCCACACACACAAACTCACCCCTACACTCACACAACACACACACGTAGGTGAAAGGGGACGTGGAAGAGTTCACGAAGAAAATGGTGGATGAGGAAGCTATACATGAGAGTGGAGCTCAAAGGGTGGGTAGGGGTGTGGTGTAGTGTGGTGTGATGTGGTGTGGTGTGATGTGGTGGGTGTGATGTGATGTGGTGGGTGTGATGTGGTGTGGTGGGGTGTGGTGGATATGGTTTAATGTGATGTGGTGGGTGTGATGTGATGTGGTGTGGTGTGATGTGATGTGGTGTGGTGTGGTGTGGTGGGTGTGGTGTGATGTGATGTATGTGGTGTGGTGTGGTGGGTATGGTTTAATGTGATGTGGTGTGGTGTGGTGTGATGTGGTTGGTATGGTGTGGTGTGATGTGGTGTGGTGTGATGTGGTGTGGTGTGGTGTGATGTGATGTGGTGTATTGTGGTGCGGTGGGGTGTGGTGTGGTGTGATGTGGTGGGTGTGATGTGGTGTGGTGTGGTGGGTGTGATGTGATGTGGTGTGGTGTGGTGTGGTGTGATGTGGTGTGGTGTGGTGTGATGTGGTGGGAGTGGTGTGATGTGATGTGGTGTGGTGTGGTGCGGTGGGGTGTGGTGTGGTGTGATGTGGTGTGGTGTGGTGGGTGTGATGTGATGTGGTGTGGTGTGGTGTGATGTGATGTGGTGTGGTGTGATGTGATGTGGTGTGGTGTGATGCGGTGTGGTGGGATGTGATGTGATGTGGTGTGGTGTGGTGTGATGTGATGTGGTGTGGTGTGATGTGCTGTGGTGGGTGTGATGTGGTGTGGTGTGATGTGATGTGATGTGGTGTGGTGTGGTGGGTGTGATGTGGTGTGATGTGGTGTGGTGTGGTGCGGTGGGGTGTGGTGGGAGTGGTGTGATGTGATGTGGTGTGGTGTGATGTGGTTGGTATGGTGTGGTGTGATGTGATGTGATGTGGTGTGGTGTGGTGGGATGTGATGTGGTGTGGTGTGGTGCGGTGGGGTGTGGTGGGAGTGGTGTGATGTGATGTGGTGTGGTGTGGTGTGATGTGGTTGGTATGGTGTGGTGTGATGTGGTGTGATGTGATGTGATGTGATGTGGTGTGGTGTGGTGGGATGTGATGTGGTGTGGTGTGGTGCGGTGGGGTGTGGTGGGAGTGGTGTGATGTGATGTGGTGTGGTGTGGTGTGATGTGGTTGGTATGGTGTGGTGTGGTGGGTGTGATGTGATGTGGTGTGGTGTGATGTGATGTGATGTGGTGTGGTGTGGTGGGTGTGATGTGATGTGATGTGGTGTGGTGTGATGTGGTGTGGTGTGGTGGGATGTGATGTGGTGTGGTGCGGTGGGGTGTGGTGGGAGTGGTGTGATGTGATGTGGTGTGGTGTGGTGCGGTGGGGTGTGGTGGGAGTGGTGTGATGTGATGTGGTGTGGTGTGGTGATGTGATGTGGTGTGGTGTGGTGGGTGTGATGTGGTGTGATGTGGTGTGATGTGGTGTGGTGTGGTGTGGTGCGGTGGGGTGTGGTGGGAGTGATGTGATGTGATGTGGTGTGGTGTGGTGGGTGTGATGTGGTGTGATGTGGTGTGGTGTGGTGCGGTGGGGTGTGGTGGGAGTGGTGTGATGTGATGTGGTGTGGTGTGATGTGGTTGGTATGGTGTGGTGTGGTGGGTGTGATGTGATGTGGTGTGATGTGATGTGGTGTGGTGTGGTGGGTGTGATGTGATGTGTTGTGGTGTGGTGTGATGTGGTGTGGTGGGTGTGATGTGGTGTGGTGTGATTGATGTGGTGTGGTGTGATGTGATGTGGTGTGATGTGATGTGATGTGGTGTGATGTGATGTGGTGTGGTGTGATGTGGTGTGGTGTGATGTGGTGTGGTGTGGTGCGGTGGGGTGTGGTGGGAGTGGTGTGATGTGATGTGGTGTGGTGTGGTGTGATGTGGTTGGTATGGTGTGGTGTGATGTGATGTGATGTGGTGTGATGTGGTGTGGTGTGGTGGGATGTGATGTGGTGTGGTGTGGTGCGGTGGGGTGTGGTGGGAGTGGTGTGATGTGATGTGGTGTGGTGTGGTGTGATGTGGTTGGTATGGTGTGGTGTGGTGGGTGTGATGTGATGTGGTGTGATGTGATGTGGTGTGATGTGATGTGGTGTGGTGTGGTGGGTGTGATGTGATGTGTCGTGGTGTGGTGTGATGTGGTGTGGTGGGTGTGGTGTGATGTGGTGTGGTGTGATGTGATGTGGTGTGATGTGGTGTGGTGTGGTGTGATGTGATGTGGTGTGGTGGACTTCATCTTAACTATAATTATAATAAAAATAATAACGATAATTAAGCTATTGATAATTTCATTACTAAATGAAATGGGTAAGAGCTCGTAACCATGATAACATGAAATATGTCAATATCAATTTACAACGATGCATCATAAAAATAATAATCATAATAACAATAATAATAACGGTCAAGACTCATTAATAGAGCACCATCTTTCCGCCAGGTGAAAAGATTCCTTCTCACAATGTTCGACTTTAGTCTCCTCAAGAACTTCACTTTCCTTCTTCTTGCTTTCTCGGGAGTGTGTGTCTTCACTGGTGTGTTTTTGTGGTGGAGGTTTGAATGGTGTGATGGGGGATGGGGGAAGGGGGTCGAAAAGGATAATGTGGGGGTAGTTAGAATAGTGTGGTGTGAGATGAATTTACGTGGTGTGAGGCTTATGTGTTGGGAGGGGGGGGGGGTAGGATGAGATGAGTGAGTGTTAGAATGGTGAAAAGTGAGAGATGGAGGGTGTGATGTTGAGACATGACAACAAAACCATAAAAGGCTTGTACACACCATTCGTGTACTCAACAAAGAAGGTGATGGAGGATACTGGCGTGAATGAAGCATCAGCAAACATCATTCTCTCTGTGCTCGGAGCCTGTAACACTGTGTCTAGGTGGGTTGGGTGTGGGTGAAAAGGTGGGAGTGGTTGTAGAGATAAGGTAGTGAGAGGTGTATACAAAACCATGCAAGGGCCCAAACAACACCACTACAGGATCATAACAGGCTTCATCTCTGACCGACCAAACGTCGATGTCATTGTGATACAGAACGTGGCAGCCATTGTAAGTGGAGTAGCAACTGGGCTGGTGTTCCTCTTCAACTCTTATGCCCTTATGTGCGCCTATGCTGCAGTCTTTGGAGTCTTCATTGGTCTGTTGTTGTTTGTGCATTGTTATCTATGTCTGATTGTTAGCTTTTAACCACCCTCTCACCAACCCACACCACACATAGCCGCTTCCACCACTACACACCCACCTCACCAACCCACACCACACACAGCCGCCTTCATAGCACTGAGGTCGATAGTGATGGTGGAGATGTTGGGACTCGAGAGACTCAATAATGCTTATGGTCTCACTACACTTTTCCAAGGAGTCGCTGTTCTTGTCGGCAGTCCTATTTCCGGTCTGTTTGTTTGTCCCTTCGTTCTTTTGTTTATTTTTTTTGTTTTTTTGTTTGTCACATACGATTTCTTCCAACACAGTTCATATTGATGCAGCATCACAACCCACAGGAACCTTGTACGCATCGACTGAGAGCTTTACCACGTCTTTCCTCTTCTCCGGATTTTTGATCACACTTGGGGGGTTGATCTGCATTCCAGTCAGGAGAATTGCTAGATGGGAGGCCCGAAAGGAACAACAGAAAAAGGACAAGGGAGCCCTTCTCTCCAAACACTAATGCTTTCTTCCTTGCTTCTTTTCCTTCTTCTTTTCTTATCCTCTGTTTATCTGAGTGTGGGATTGTCTGATTTTTTTGTAAAGAGGGGGGATGGATAGATGATTGGCTGAGTGAATGGATGGGTGGGTAGGTGGGAGGATTGGATGGGTGGGTAGGTGGGAGGATTGGATGGGCGAGTAGGTGGAAGGAATGGATGGGTGGGTAGGTGGGTAGAAGGAATGGATGGGCGAGATGAAACTGATGGGATAGGTAGGTGAGATAAGGTGTCTTGAAGTTGTTTTCATACAAATGTTACAGCGGAGATGTTTATTTTGTACACTAGGATCACATTGAGTTTTATGGGGCATTTTGTGCTGTGTGTAATAATTTTCATGATGATGATGATGATGTTCATAATATTTTTTTGATTATAGGAATAATAATTACCTGATAGGCCTGAATACTCTTCATAACGCCATTAGTGGTTGCTATGGCAACGTCGTCGTGCCAACGTTTTGTTATGGCGTTGTTATGTTCACTTTTAACCCTCTCTACGTCACAGGGTTCATCTGTTTCCATGGAGCAAGTTTACTTTGATTCAATCGGTAGTGACATTCTTTTCGTTCGTTTTGCCACTTATTTTTATTGTCATTTATTATTATCATTTTTATGATATTTTTCTTATTATTCTTATGTTTCCATTACTTCACTTCCCAATTATATCAGCAGTTATTATTATTATATTTCCATTACTTCACTTCCCAATTATATCAGCAGTTATTATTGTTATTAGTATCTACTGTTGTTATGTTTTTGTTATTATTATTGCGATAATGTTGTTTTTATTATTTTTATTTTTATTATTATAATTATTATTATTGCGAGGATGTTTCGCCATTGATGTTATAGCACTTATAGTAGCAAAGTTGTGTGGGTGAGTAGCTTTGTTGTTGCTTTCAACAGCAGTGTCGCCTGCTCCAAACCTTGCTTCATCTTGCCCGCTATCGTTACGTTATCATCATCTATGATCACTCTTCATTACGTCATCATCATTTTCTTCGATATTACTCGTTACTCTCAATTCATTCCTCCAACATTCACCCATCCATCCATTCGTCATCACCCACCCATCCATCCATCCTTCAACATTCACCCATCCATCCATCCGTCATCATCATTCATACACCTTTCCGTCATTATTATCCACCCATCCGTCATCATCATCCACTCATCCGTCATCATCATCCACCCATTTCTTAGTTAGCATCTTCTTTACAAGCTTCCACCTGTCATCAAACACTGATTATTTTTTCTTTTTCTCGCGTCGTGGCATGCTGTAGTCTCATTGTTTTAAATACATCAAACTTCGTAAGGTATGTCACCCTCACACCACTCCACCACATCACTCTGCTTCATTCAATTGTATTGCAGCAAGTTCACAAAAGTTCATTTTAAGCTATGTACCTTAATGCAGCTTGTGTTGATGCACCATTAAAAGCAAGTCATCAAGGCCATTCTTTTTGACGCAGAACCTCAACAGTGCTGCGTGATGTCTCTTTAAGAACATGTCACCATCCCTTTATTTATCTTCCAGTTTTTATTGCACACTTCTGAGTTATTCAAATACTCAAAAAACTCCAATCATATCAAACTTAATATCGGCTTCTATGTTACTCGGCTTATGGAGGAGTGGAGGAGTGGCAAGATGAGTGCATGGATGGTGGCTAGGTGAGGTGGTAAGGACAGGCCGATATAACTTTTGATACTCATGTTTCTTGCTTCACAATACAAGCATTTTTATCATTATTCTTAACGAATAAAACAACTTTTTGCGTATATTGCCTGTCTTTTTTCGCTCATCTGTTTCATTTATATCATACCTACACACACAATCCGCTTGATGTATTGAGTACTAGGTTAAATTTTGTCTTCATGGTCAATCCGCTTAGGGAAGAATTTTAAGATTACCATTATTATTTTTATGATTAGTCATTTTTCAGTTGATGATAAGTTTATTATTTTGGTTGTTGTGTTGATCTTAGAATAAATTGCCAAGTTGAAGTTTCAAATGCACAGAATCTTTATTACTGCCAACACTGACTCTATTCCAGTCTCTCTACTGACCACGTGACATGTCTGTGTTCCAGGGCACTTTGTTGAGGGGTGGAGGCTCAAGAAATGAGAAATTATACATTTTTGACTTTGAAAGGGATAGACCCCACAAGAACCTCTGTCTTGCATCATTAGAAATGGAGAGAGCCAACCAATGGGGATGTCTCGATGATGTTTCAAGTTATGAGCAGAACATGGGGTCTAGAGAATCTGTGCATTTTATGAAGTGCAGTATAAGTGGTGTTCCAGGTAGCTTCGTGAAAAAAAATTTGAGAATGGTGGTAATGAGTTACCAAAAAATAAAGAAGCCTGCATATGGTCCACATACCTTTACAACAGTGAAACATGGACCATGACAGAAAGGCTAAACAAAATTGTAGACAGCACCCAGAGAAGACTAAGAGTTGCGGCAAACATAAGATGGTCAGAAAAAACATCAAATGAAGATCTATACACTTTACTCCAATACGAGAATTGGAGCACCACAATAAAACGGAAAAGACTAAACTTTGTGGGTTACATGCTCAGACAAAAACCTGACACGCCGGTTAGGAAAAGCCTGGCAGAAGCACCGAGAGCTGTCAGAAAATCTGGAGGTGTACCAAGAAAAACCTGGTACTCTCTCATCAAAAAAAATTGTAAAAGACTAAAAATAAAGATCGAAGATGAAAGTACCTGGGGCACAGTTTTAGACCGCAGCCAATGGAAACGAAGAGTCAGTCAACCCACGTCAACTTTACGGAAAGCTCTTAAAATAGAAGGTTGAGGAAAGAGGGTTCTAAAAGATGAGCATATGAGAGGGTTAAAAATGGAAAATGATTGAGTGAGGACAAAAAAAGATTCTGAGAACAGTGCTATCAAGGGGTTTATTAAGTTCAAAAGGAGAGTTGAAGGTGAATATTTCATGGAAAAAATCCAAAAATAGATCAATAGTTAAAAACCCAGTGAAAAGGGAAGTGGAAGAATTTGGGTATGTGAAAGAGGAAGCAAGCTGCACTTCAGAGATTCTTTAAGGGGCGGGAGAGCAGAGTTTTAGAAGGAAAAGCTAAAAATGGAAGTTTTGAAATAGTTGGACAAAAACTAATTAAACTCAGATATCTGTAAAAAAATTATGAACAGAGAAATAGAAATGATAATTTAAATTTTATGATAGATTAATAAATGAGTCAAGAGAGAGATCTGGCAAAGAAAAAGTTGGAGAGGGCAAGGTCGACTCAAATCTTTGCGTATATTTTATCTTGTCACAACTTGATACATGAGAGTAGGATTCAGAAGATATGTGTGGTGAGGCATCATGAGACCTGCGTTTTGACAATTTTTACGGTTAAAGTCAGCAATTTGCAGTTTGAAAAAATGTTCACAACGTTTGATGATATTAATTTCAAAAATTTAATTTTACTCTAAACACTGTTTGTGTAGACTCCTAGTTTTGAAACACTCAGTAAAAAAGTATAAAATGGAGAAGAATTAAGATTAGAAGGCAGAGTTTCAGAGAAAAAGTCAACAGATTTAGCTCAAGAATGTGAGGCATAATGGAGAGCGGATAGAGGATCGCAGCACTTTTAAGAGGTATTTTGAAATTTTAAAGATAAGAAGGGTTAAGGTAAAAGCTTTTGGACGTTAAAGTACTTGGTAATGTAATGCGGTATTTATAAAGCGCTTTTCCTTATAGATCAAAGCGCTTGCTACAAATTTAATGCAGCGAAAACACACTGGAACAGGTGCTAATTGTCGGCCCACGCGGGATCGAACCCGGTAACTTTAGATAATTAATCTAATAATCAACCTTTGAGCTATAGCAGC
This sequence comes from Pterobdella sp. o SKG-2022, assembly GCA_964035795.1. Lineage (NCBI taxonomy): Eukaryota > Metazoa > Annelida > Clitellata > Hirudinida > Piscicolidae > Pterobdella > Pterobdella occidentalis. The sequence goes on from OZ038327.1 coordinate 7,215,778, forward strand.
CGACCTCTAAAAATGGCGGATTAACACCATAAGTTAGAGGGGTGATTCATATGGAGAAGGGTGAGTCAAATGGAGGTGAACCATCAAAATGGTGAGTCAAACAAAGGAAAAGTGAGAGATGATTTTTGAGAAAACTTTCGATCGTGGTGCATGCCATACCAATTGAGTTTCTTTTTTGAATATTAAGTTACAGACAAAAAAAAATTGGGTTGGTAACGTATTAAACTAAACATGAATTTGATATCAAGTGCTGGCTGGTGAGAAGAGAATGTGGATAAGTTTGTGCTTAACACAGCACATTAACAACCACCTTCTCTCATGAAGATTAGATTGACAAAATTATAGAAACTGTCGTTTGAAGGCAGTTTGAAATTTAAATGTTGTTTGGAATCATCGTTATCTTTTTTTAAAATCACCAGTACAACTCAACATGCTGTTGCCTATGAAGTTCACGTGTTTTTAAATTTATTCTAAATTTTATCACTTTGTAATGAACCATATTGAATTTTTATGAAACAGTTTTTGAAATAAACAAAATTAAATAATTTTTAAAAAGATTGAGAAGTAGTTTTTTAAATTCTTGCTTTGATTGCAGCAAATCTCGGTTTAGTAGCACCATCTTAAACCTAGTTAAATCTTTTGAATTTCGAAACTAAAGGGCACAAGAAATGCCATGAAATTATTCTTTGAAATTTATAAGAAATAATGTCTTCTATTTTATTTACATCAAGCTTCACTTTATATGATTTTCCATCTCCTTCTCACAAACCCAGTTCTTTCAACCTTTTAGATTTATGTTGTGAGCATATAGTGCAATCACAAACAGAAACAGAACTTGCTCTAGCCATAGTACCTAATTTTTTGAAAGATTCTCTTTTGAAGGCCGCTTTAAAAGGCAATCGTGACAAATGCGTTGAAGAGATTTTGAAACAATGGCCTTACGAAAGTTTGCTCTTGAACAGAATAGTTCCACCAGTTTTTAGCACATTCAAGCCGCTGTACAACCGTTTGGAGCTGGCCGAGAGCACCCGAAAAGCTATAAAGTACACCACCTGTTTGGTGCACACCTTCATGGAGCTGTTGAAGAAAAGGGTTCCCATTAAACTTAGCTTCCTTGACCTATCTCACTACCCATCAGGTTTCTTAGGTGTTTGTTTGAAGTTAACCTTGTTCGTATAACTTATTGAAATGTTGCAGTTGAAGTGATAATCAACTACATTGTTGCACACATTCTTCTCATATACAACGAAAAGAGCCAGAGAGAAATCATTTCCTTCTACAACAAAATTGCTGAAAAACTCCCCGACACACAACGCAAGTTTTATGCAGTTGATCCTCTTGTTTCCGAGAGTGAATGTGAGTCAGCATTTCAAATCAACCCCTTTTCACCACTAGCTCAACCAACCATAAACACATCAAACCACTTTCAACCAGCCGTGATATGTCTGGATGTCTGCATCGAGACTTCCGACACTCACATGGAGATATGTAGAGCACTTTCTGTCTCTTCCAAGCCCAAGGTGCTTCACCATTCAATACGTCTGCATCGTCACCACTATTAAATTTTTTTCACCATAGTTCCACATCACCATTCATTACTATATATAATCTTACATACACTCAATCTTCTCACATACATTGATAATCATAACTAGCACCCCATGAACCTCACCAGGCCCTTCTGAAGATGGCAGTGTCACACTTGGATATGTGTGGACTCGGAGTCGCTAAGATCATAGTGCTCTTAGAGCTTATAGACCCCAAGGTGTCTTGTGTGTATGTCTTGTTGTATTTGTGGTTTATTGTGTCGTGTATATCTGTTATTGTATTTGTAGTTTCTTGTATGTGTTATATTGGTCATTTTGTTATGTGCAGCACTTTTCTGTTTCCAGCAGAAAAGATTTGGGACAAAAACTTCATCACAAGGATTCAAAAACATGTAAAATTTTCAACAGGCAGAACCCCATCATAATACATTAGTCTTGATAACAGTCTTTGAGAGTTTAATCTCATTACACGCTCTTTAATTCATTGAAGTCATTGTAAGAAATCTGTGTTAACGACTGTCATTGAAGAACCAGAAGAGATTGTCACCCATCAATATTATGGAGGAGTACCTCAAATGCTACCATCACCTCCCTTCCTCAATATTACAAGGGTGTATTTTAAATTACACCACCATCATCCCACAGTACTTCAAAGGAGCCAACCTACAGTACAACAACATCACCAATGACAGTCTCAAGGTTATGACTCCTTCCCTCTCTCGCCTTCACAATATCACCTCTCTTGACCTCTCCTTCAACAGACTCTCTGCCACCACCAACAAACAGGTTAGAGCTCTGGTATTTCAAATGTTTTCACCATGTATGAGACCAAATTGGCATTTGTTGTTTTTTAAAATGTGAGATGTGTTGCAGGTGGAAGACATTTGTAGCATCATCAGCAACTTCAAGCACCTTCAGAGATTGAACCTGGGGAACACTCGCCTCACCAACCACCTTCATCACATCCTCGACCACCTCACACAACCTCTCCATATGTTACGACTAGCAAACTGCCATCTCACCACTTCTGACCTCACAAAACTTCTCATTTCACCATTAGCTCAAAACCTCTCTGAACTTGATCTTAGTCAGAACGACCTCTCACCTTGTCACGACACCATCCAGCACTACATAGTGTGTTTGTGTGACACCCTCACAGTGTTGGAGTTGGAAGGGGTGAATCTGAGTGCCAGTCAGATGTCATCATTGTTCCAGAAGATGTTGGCATGTGATCATTTGAGGTACCTGAATGTGATGCAGAACACATGTCTCACTCGTCATCTTATCATGGAGTCCTTCGTGTACTTCTTTGTCACTCCTTTGCTCGAGGTTCACTTTTATAACATAAAAATGTGCTCAAATTGGTAGCATCACAACAGAGGTTGTTAATATTGATGTTGTTACAGGCTGTAAAGATAACCTACCCTGTGGACATAGTTGAGGAAGAAGAGTCGTTGGTGCAGAGACGTAAGGAGTTTGTGAGGGAGATAGATGAGATCATTACTTGCCTGTGTGTGCAACATAAAAGGAACATCTTCAAGATAAACTTTGAAGTGTGATGGCGTTTTTACAGAATGCGTTTCGATCTACAATGCAGATCAAATATTTTGAAAAACTTCTTTCGTTTATTTTGCTTGTAAATTTGCAATTTGAAAATAAAAATTTTTCTCTAAATTAATAACAAGAGATTGAAAACTGTGATTTTTTATGGGTGTCATTGTTTATACCATGAGAATATTTGAATGTAAGCACCATCGACTTCAAACTGTTCCTTGTGTGTGCTGAGAGACAATATCAATATGCCATATAACAATGTGGGAATGCCTGCAAAAAAAATTGTGAAACAATTCTTGAATTGAGGGATTCAAGAAATCAAACCTAGATTTATGCATTTTAAGAAATTGAAGAAAATATTTTCCACTTTGGTGTCAACATAGGCTGTTTTAACGCAGTGATACTTCAAAAATGGATGACACCCTGTTCTGAAGATGCAGAAGTTCTCGCCATTGACATCGAGATTGAATTTTGATTGACCGAACTGATCGTTTAAAACTTCTTTTTCAAAATTGCAAAAGATATAACACCAGAAGACTTTTTATTGAGCAAATAACTTTTTAAAACTCTAGAAGCTTTCGGTTTGAAAGATCGAGTTAGGAAAAAACCCATTTAGAGCAAGCATTGACATATAAATAGAAAAATAATCCGATAATTAAATTTTTTAAAGTCAAAAAAAGCTGTATTGGTGTGTTTGTGGTTATTTCTGTTTGAATACAAGTCAAGAAGTTCATAAATTATCCAATATTATCCAATAGAATACGTCAATTGATGAAAAAGAAACAAAACCAGACATTATTAAAAAGAAAGTAAAATATTAAAATGTAATCAAAACCTTTTTAGAAATTTAAATTTTTTCATTTTCTGAAAATCTTTTGTTATTTTTTGCATCCCTAAAACATCTTTGACACACACGCCATCCAACTTCCCTTCCTTCTTTATAAGCAACCACAACAAGAAATTCTCTTTTTTGACAAAAAAATGATTTTTAAAAAAACCATTATCATATTTTAATGCACGATAAACTGAGATTTTGAGCAATCCACAAAAACTGTGTCAAGGTTTAAGGATTCTTTTCGACCTGAAGACACATGAAATTCATTTAGACTTAACAGAAATTCATATAATTTTCATTTATCCCTTATTGGGCTTGAAGTGTTGATTTTTATCCTAAACGGGCAACTGTTCTTTGACACTAGAAAGAAAGGAGACCAACATTTGAAATTCAAAGATGTCCTTCATCGTACAATGAAAAAATGGAAAAAACCCAGCTGATTGGGAGAATCTGACAAGCGATTGATCTCGATGGAAACGCTATCAAACAGGGAGACATCCAAAAAAAAACCAAACAGCGGCTTCAAACAAGCATCTCAAAAAATTTCACAAAAAAAGTATAGCCGCACCAAACGTTTGGACCTGTTTTGAATGAAGTAGGATCTGCCTATCCGAACTATTCGGCCCATACAGCTCACTGGAAGAGCATTGAACTATATCCTAAAGTTACCGGTTTCAATCCCGTGTGGGCCGACAATTAGCACCTGTTCCACAGTGCGTTTTCACCACATTAAATTTGTAGCAAGCTTTTTGAACTTCAAGGAAAAGCACTTTATAAATACCAAATTACAATAGGTAAGCAATTTCAGAAAACCTCGGAGGGTAACGTCATCATCCGTTCATGATGGATAAAAAAAAGATTTAAAATGGGAAAGTAAATTTGGAATACACGTTAACCAGTCTATAGCTGGAATCATGACTGGCAAAGTCTGTTTGAGGATCGTCATCAGTGGCATTTCCCTGAGGAACAGTTTGAGGTATGGAGATGTACTTTGAGATCAAAAAGTTTGAATGTTGCACACTAAACCAGCTTGGAAAAATAGAAAACTGATGTAATTTGTAACTCAACACAATGGAATGAGACTGCATAAGAGAGGTGGTGCAAGCAAGGGTGCTGAGAGAATCATGTGCTTTGTGCAGTTGGGAAGCTGTAATGAGGGATTGAAGGTAGTATAGGAAAGAAAGTTTGTTGGGGTGAAGTGACTTTGATAGATGCCCCACAGCAGTAATAATGATTTGGTTGGTCTGTTTCAATGTTTTTTTCACAAAAACAGAAACCACTCTTCATTACAACATCGATACCAGGCCAGCACTCTGCGGGTTTGCAACTGTTGAGAGCGTCCTTGCCGTCTGATGGAGAATGTTGACTGCAAATTTTCAAAAACCACTACTGCTTCTCTAAAGAGAGGAATCACTCGTTGGAACAATTTGAATAATTGTTGGTTTCTAAAGCTGCCGATCATACGCCATCGCTTGAAACCAAAAAATTTGAGAATCACAGGTCGAACTGGAAGTCTGTGTCGATGTTCTCCCACCAAGGTTCATTGCTCTTCGAAGTTAGTTGCCATAGAGATTCTATATATTAATCCTGCTGATGTAGCCACATTTAGCCATAAAATTTTCACAAAACCATCAAAATACAAAAAATATTTTTACGTGGTTGTTGCAGTTGCTCATGGTGGGTCTTTGATGCATGCTTGCAGGAAGCAACATATCCAACCTTTGCATACCAGAACTCATTTTTGAAGACTTTTGCACCAAGTCTTCGGAAGGTGGTATTTGACGAAGATGAGAGGTCGTAAATTACAAACGACTACTCACTGCAGATGTTCAAATTGGACTCTGCTTTTTGAGCATTCAATTGTTGTTCTAGCATTGCTAAACTCAAAATCTTGTGGGTGATGCTTACTCTAGCCAATGTCGACACGAGTCTTAACTGGCCTTTATTTGTGGAAAACAACTGACCCACTTTTGAACTCCACCTCAAGTTCAGTCTCTATTGATCATTCAAAAGAACGTTGTGCACAGCTTCTGACAGCCCTATTAGAGTGCAGAATAGATGCAGCTGCTCATCACGTGACCTTCTGCAATCATGACTCAGCTTTTTTCGCAGTCCAAACAGTGCACAGAAACTGCCAAAGTATGGTCTCACACCAGTGGCTTGAGGTTTAGAACCTTGGTGGGAATGGTCCTTTTCATTTCGGTGTTTGGGTTAAAATTGTGGCACGCAAAAGTCTTGGACTGAGGGCAAATGACTCAAAACTTGCTTCTATGCTGCTGTATTTCCTCCGATGCACCAGTTTTTTATTGCAGACGAAATTTGAGTGGTCATATTATATATGAATGGCAAAATATTGTCAATGGGTCCGTATAGCTGAGAGTTGAAGCATTAGACTAATTATCTAAAGTTACCGGGTTCGATCCCGCATGGCCCGACAATTAGCACCTGTTTCACAGTGTGCTTTCACTACATTAAATTTGTAGCAAGCGCTTCGATCTATAAAAAAGCGCTTTATAGATACCGCATTACATTACATGGGACGCATGACCTCATCGCTTGGAGGTAAATAAATTTAAAGAAATATTGGCGCACAAATCCTATCAAAGCTTTCGTTACAATATTCAGTTTTCCAAGAGCAGAGTATTTAAATATTTTCTGTTCTTTGTTTTGGAATTTGAAAACATGGTTGACGTCATCTTTCGTGTTTGAAACACCAAAGTTTAATAACCACCAGAACTTTAAAAGATATGTGGACTCAAAGATACCTTTTGATTCTGACGGAGATCTTTTTCTTACTCCAAAGTAACTTATCGTTCTTTCTGCAGTCAACAATTCTCAAGCACTTTGCTCAAAAATAATTCTTTTTGAAAATATCTGAATTCACTCTCGTAAATCAATTTTTTAAAAATTCCACTTTATTTTTGTTTCAAAAGTTTAAAAATTAATGCATAATTCATTCCAACCAGTCATAGCAGAGGAATGTCTGACTAACAAGAATCTAGTGAAGCATTTCGTGTGTACTTCTGAGAAGACAATCCAATTCCTGGTTATAGATTCCTACCCTCTGGTCAAACCTTTTGATGATGCCATCCAATACTGCCAGCCATACTCTAGGTACCTCTTTGGTGTCCCTTGGCAAGTTTCGAAGAATTATTTGTATAATCACTATTTGAAAAACAAATTTAAATGACTTTCACACATTTTTTCATCAAACTATTTTTTGAATTTGCATGCATGGCGGTTCAGAATATGATGTCAGAAGATTGAATATTAAGGAACTCTTTGTTTAGGGCCATCATCGTTACATGCTTAGTAGCTTGTCTCCCTCTAGTTCTCTCTTTCTTCCTTCACTAACATTATTCTTATCAGAATATTAAACGTTAATATGTTGCAAAGGAGTATTTATGATGCAAACTTCCATTCCTTTGAAGATTCTTGCTGGCAATTCAATGGATCACCCTATAAACAGGTGCTAACATTTGGCCCTACAAGGGTTCAAGCCCTTTGAAATTGGATAACCAGTCAAATGTTTCACCCACACGAGATTTCTACTATTTCAATATTCTCAGTCTTTGGATTGATGATTTTAAGTTTCAGAATCTTTAAATCGAAGTGTCGGATGTAGAAAAGGATCCTTATGAGAAGCATCAAGATAGAAAATAAACAAAAGTGGGTTTGGATGTTTGCAGAAACTTTTAAAAAAAATGAAAATTGGCGATGTACAAAAAACAGATAGAAAGCAGGTTTGAGACAAGAGATACTTGTCGAAGCTGAAGTCCCGATTTTGTGCATTCAAGCAATTCATGGTTTCGAAGATTGAGATGCTGGGAACATATTTCTTGGCCAAAAACTACCTGCAAATATTCAAAAATTTAAAAAAAAACTGACTGAATGAACTTTTTTGCCAACGAGCAAGTTTGAACTCCGCAGAGGGGTGCCACAGTAATGAAGATCTGCATCACCACGCTCATCTGGTCTGCAAGACTTGTTCACTGCACAAATTCTAATTGGACACTGAGATGAGATCGAGGCTTTAAAAGAATTCTGTTGCAAATGTTCCAGAATGAAAAGCAGTGTAGTTTAGAAGAATATTCTAGCTTTTTATGAAGTAACCTTCTTCCTATTGTTTCCGTTCTTTCATCTTTCCATGTTTGCAAAAATTGCTAGCTAACATCCATGCAGTTAACATATGTCACTCCAACCACCCCGTCATACTTCTATGACATCTGTTCTGGTTTGTCTATGTCCATTTTGAAGTTTGATCAACATTGGAATGGTTGAAGGAAATACTGAACTCAACCGTTGGAGAACTGGTCCTAATAGAAACAGTATCAAACTATTGAGCCAAACATTGTAAAAAGAGTGGCACAGAGCAGATATGAGCGGGCTTGATGGAGACTTTTATTCCTGAAAACAACTAACTTTATGAATCTTTATGGTAAATTATACATAATATCCCAAAATTACACATTGTATTATCCCAAAATTACACATTGTATTATCCCAAAATTACACATTGTATTATCCAAAATTACACATTGTATTATCCCAAAATTACACATTGTATTATCCCAAAATTACACATTGTATTATCCCAAAAGTGCAAATTATGACCTCCTAATTCAACCAGCTTAGAATGCCTGAGGTTTGAATTGGACAAAGAATACTTCATTAACCGCATCAGTGTGAAAGTTAAAAGGGGGAAAAAGTAAGAGAACCATCATCGTCATCACCACCACCACCACCACCACCATCACCATCATCAGCATCATTATCATCATCAGCCTCATCATGATCACCATCATCATTATCCTCATCATCCTCAACCTCATCATCTTCCCAGCCAATGGAAGCCGTACCTCTTCGATAAAACCAATCACGAGCATCGATGGAGAAGTCAACGAAATGTCACAGTACCAGCCATCTATATTGAACTGCGTCTCGGAAACTTGAACTCCTACTTCTGCGGCCTCACACTCTGCCATATTTCAAAAAGTACTTCGTCGATTATTTTTATTCAATTAAGACTGTACGTTTATAATCTCTAGAGTGTTTATGATTGTAATTTCTTTATAAAAGCCTTATGTAGATAATATATCATGCAGAGGAGTACGAGACCGAACTGCTCAAATACCCAGAAAGTGAGTCACTTATTACTAAGAATCAACACAGTTTCATGTGTGGTCAATTTGAATGACAACCTCTTTTGTTCCACCCGCATTACAACCTCTTCTAGCCACTTCTAGAGAGCTCCTCGCCTTCTCATCATTTCTTGCTCTTCGTTTACATCGACGTTTCGAAAATTATCAGAAAATCAAGCAATCAAATCTTTTTTATAGCCCGTTTTTCTTTACCAAGGGTTGGGCTTTTTGAAATCTCTGTCGAAGCCAGCCTTTCCATTTAGAGCTATTGAAGGGATCAGCTCAAGCCATGTCTAGCTTTCTTTTGTCATTCAACAAAAGTTCGTTCCAACTTTTTTTGGCCTTTCAGGTTTCTTGCAAAAATCTAACTCCAACTTTCGCATTTGAGAAATCCAACCAGTGCTAGGCTCCATATGTCCAAACCACCTCATTCTGATGGTACGAAGAACTACCTCAACATTCTGAATACCAAGTTAAGAAAAGAGTCAGAATGAACGTTATCCTTCGTTCTAACGTTGAACATCCAGCGAATCGTAGCCAGGTCGTTTCGTCTAAGGCGGTTCAATGTGGATACTGTTACAATCCATGTTTTAGCAGCATGCAACATAGCTGGGTGATGAATGGGTCAAAAAGATAATGAGTTAATTGAATGTGTGAGAAATAGTTTTCCCACTCAAATAGTCACTAAACTTGCTTATTATTGAAAGGGTCAAAACCCCCATATCAGATCTTGTTATTGTAAATGATACTAATTTAATATGTTACAAATGCATCCCCTTTTGAAACAAGTGATCATGAAAACCCCTATTTCTGATGTATACCTAACAAAGAAACATTTGAAACTCGATGACACGCCACGGTGAACAAAGGCAATTATGCTGAATTTCGAAAAGAAATCAGAAAGCTAGATTGGGAAGAGATACCACACTTAAATGTTGATCATGCTTGGGCCAATATAAAAAATAAAATACATGATGGAATGCTCAAATACATACCAAAAGTTAGGTATAATCATTATAAAACCTTAAAATAAGGGTGGCTCACAACAAAAGTTGAAAAAGCTGTTCGCAAAAAATAGAAGTTATATAAACGTTTTATTAGCAGCTTTTTAACATTTTCAAAAAAATATGCAAAATAAAGATATAAAACGAAAAAAGAGCTTATGAAGAAAAAATAGCTATATACAAAAGTAAGCCTAAATAATTTTGGGAATACGTCCAATCCAAGACAAAATTTTAAACACGAATCAATCTCTCAAAAACAAACGATGACTTCACAGTTGTATCAGACACTCGAAAAGCTGAAGTCTTCAAAAATTTTCAAATGTATTTACAAAAGACACTAATAATAACGGGACCAGAAAACTGGATCAAAATCAAATGAAGTGCTGTTGGAAATTTTATTGGAAGCTCTTAAAAGATTATTTGATGAACCAAATAAACAGAATTTTCATAAAGCACAAGGTGTAGATCACATACCTCCGAGAACTTTCAAAGACCTCAATGCTCAGCTTTCTGAACCTCTCAGCATGTTATTTGAGCTGAATTTAGAAACGAATCGAATTCCGAATGATTGGAATGAAGCGGAAGTAACCGCACCATTGAAAATGTTCCCAAAAAAACCCCTCAAATGACTGATCAGTTTTTCTCATATGCATATTCTATAAGTCAATGGAATCAGGCATCCGTGACAAAATTTTTAGTTATAAATGAACCAAACATGTGATCCTCTTGCCAACGAGGGTTTCAAAAACATAGCTCCTATGTATCTCAACTAATTGAAGCAAAAAGATGTCACTCGAATAATTGATGAAGGAAACCCGTATGATTTCTATTTCCATTTCCATAAAGCCTTCAACTCAGTGCCACGCCAAAGACTTAATTTAATTGAATGCTCATAGAATTTCAGGCAAACTGCTAAGATGGTTACCTGAGTTTTTGACTGGGATAACTCAAAAGATTTGAGTGCGTAATTTATAATCCCCATCATCCATTGTTATAAGGGGTATACCTCAAAGCAGTATATTGGGCCTCATACTTTTCACCTTGTATTTAAATGTTTCACTTGAAAGTGTAACTAGTTGCTGTGAAATATTTGCTGACGACACTAAAATCTACAACACTACAAGTGAATACTTTTGCAGTTTAATTAATCTTTCCAAATATTATTCATAGTTTCATGCTTATTCAATGTCCTTCCTTTTGAATTACTTATGAACATTTGACTTTCTTAGATCTTATATTCTATCATTATATCATCACATTATATTAAATACTGTGGCAATATTGGTTTGCTATTTACGAGAAGACACCAAAAGGATGAAAGTCTCTCTACTTATGATTTGCTTGAGAATGCTCTTCCCTTCTTCCACTCTTTTTCATCATTATTTTTTTGCTTCCAGATGTACCTCGAATTTATATCATTTCCATTTTAGTTATCTATTAAAGCTACTTTATTTGAAATATTAATTTTATTACTATCATAAGTTTTATCACTTTTACAAGTTTTTGAATAAAATACTCGGTGCCAGAGAGAATTAAAATCACTAGACTAACTTGGTAACTTGTTCACCTTTCTCGAAGAAGAAAACCATATAGCTTCAGTTTTTGATCTATTGAATTTAAGGCTGTTGGATTCCATCCAGACTGCCATCTCATCGACACGGACAGACAATCTGTTCTGCAATTGCTCAGTTTCACCAGGGACACAACTAGAATACAATTGTGTGTCATCTGCATATTGGTGAAAACTCAAGTTATGTTTTTGTGCAATTGTTTCTAAATCACTAGAAAACAGATTAAATAAGAGCGGGCCAATTACAGAACTTTGTGGTACACCAGTATGGGGATGAAATAAATTAGTCCTAACACTATTATTAGTAATATAATAACACCTATTATTTAAATAGCTCTTATACCATTCTAAGACTAAACCCTCAAAACCGAATTTTGAATATGGCTTATTTAAAATATTATGATTGACTAAATCAAAGGCTGAGGAAAGATCCAACAATATCAAAAGACTAAACCTACCTTCATCAGCTGCTTTTAAAATATCTATGTGGATTTTTGTGATAGCAGTTTCTGTTGAATG
>OZ038327.1:7228147-7313463 GCA_964035795.1 Pterobdella sp. o SKG-2022
TATGTCCATAGCTCGGCGTTCGGCACTTTGTCGAACCAGTTCAAACGGAGGATCTGTCGAAGGTAGCCATTGACGAAGGCTTGCATCTTTGTCGTGTTGGTGTTGATCGCTTTCCAAGTTTCTGACCCATAAAGTTTCAGACTTCACGTTGGAGTTGAAGATTCTTAGTTTAGTTTCGGTGGAGATGCTGTTCGCTCTCCACACGGGTCTTAACACGGCAAATGTTTGTCGAGCTTTCTTCAGCTTAGCCTTGATGTTTTCATCTGTACCACCCGTTTGGCTGATCTTGCTACCTAGATACATGAAGTCGTCGACGTCTGTTACTGCTTTCCCGGAGACGGTAACTGGGCCCTCTTGTTGGTACGACGACAATGGCAACAACATGAGTTCAAACAACATTACAATGTTGCCAATTGAGGATGGAAAAAATGTAGAAGAGGTATCCAAGTTCAAGTATCTCATAAGCATCTTAAGCAGTGACAATACAGTTGACGCAGAGGTGGAATCGCGAATCAACAGAGCATCACAAGTCTTCTGTAGCATCAGTAGACTGTTATGGTACCAACCAAAAATAAAAGTTTTGACTAAACTGAAACTTTTTAAAGCGGTTATCCTACCAACACTTTCGTATGGCAGTGGGACCTGGAACCTCTTACAGCACAACATCCAACGACTACAAGTATTTGTTAACAGATGCCTGAGAATCGTCACTGCACTTCACAATGGGAAAAAATGAGAAATATCCAACTTCGGAACAAAGCGAATATAGACAGGGTTGATGTGATGATTCAGAAAAGAAGACTCCAATGGCTTGGTCATGTGGAAAGAATGGATGATGATCGTTTACCGAAAAAACTTCTGGTAAGATAAGAGATGGTAAGAGGCATCAAGGAGGACAAAAACAGAGGAAGCGTAACCTCATACATACAGAACTGAATGAAGTAAATATGGTGATGAGTTAGAAAACAGAAGTGAGAGAGAAAGAAATGGCACACCATAATCTTCAACCTTCTTCATGATCTCAATACATGTAAGAAATCATTAGAAAAAAACAAAAAAGGTTTTGCTAGAGGTCGATATAGCAGCGACTATGATAACTCAGACAACAAAAACAAATGTTCAAAAGCTTTCTTGCATGTTTCCCGAATGCAAGAAAATAGCTGCCAATAAAGCTGGTTTAACTAACCATGTAAGACAAAGGCACAGAACTCAAGAAAGTTATCTATGTCTGTATTGTGGGCTGAGTTTCAAACGACAAGGCCTTCACAGCCACCAAAAGAAATTTTCTACTTTCAATCCTTCTGTGCACCTGCTTCACGGTAGATAAATGCAGAAGAAGAAGTGTTTGTGTGTGTGTGTGTGTGTGTGTGTGTGTGTGTGTGTGTGTGTGTGTGTGTGCAAAACAGATCTAAGAAGATTAAGCTTTCAATTTTCAATTTCTCACCCACACACCACAAATCTATCCAAGTTGTGCCACACACACGAGTTTTTTTAAAGATGTGCAAAGCTTTTTGTAGGCTCATGGCATAATGATCTGCATTAACCTAACCACACAAAGCTTATTACACAACCACTCTTATGAGTGATTTATGACTGGGTAAGACTTACTGAAAAGACTCAGTCTATAAAGCTATTCAAACGCTAGCTTTAAACTATGAATTAGTTGGCTTCCAAACACACTGTCTTGCATGCCATTCTGTACATTCACGTGTGTTTCAAGTCATTCTGTACATTCACATGTGTCTCGAGTCATTCTGTACATTCACATGTATCTCCAGTCATTCTTAAAATCAAAAGGCAAATAGTTTAATTAGTGAATAGGCTGACTCAAAAAGTGTGGAAACAAAGTATTCCTCATTGAAACTAAGCCTTTCATGAGAAATCTCAAGGACCACTTGAGAATGTGAGACCACAAAGATTGGTGTTTAAATAATATTTGAAGTTTCATATAATTGCACTATTTATTATTTTGTCTTTTTTTCATTTTTATCCATTTTTTCAGTTTTTATCTTCTTTCATTAGTTTTTATCCTTATTTTTATCATTCATTAATAAGTCTTCAAGCTTTTATTCATATCTACTGATGGCACCCATCATGATGAATGACGTCATCAAAAACACTAACCCTAACCCTTCTACACCCACATGTTTCTGTTGATAGCATTATTATTATTATTGTTATTATTAATATCAAAAATCTCATCATCATCATTCTCATCACCATCACGTTGCAAATGACCTTAACCCATATTCGAGACTACTTTAAAGTTACAATCCACAAATATAAAAACAACAATAATGTGAATGAATATATTTAAAGTTGTCATGGGAATGAGATTAATGATTAGGCAGATAATAATAAGCTAGTTTAACAATGATAATTATTATTATAACTTACGATATAATAGCATCAATAATCTAGGCCGACTTCTGTCAACCTCAGTTACTGGGACATGTACATCTGTATAATCTGATAGGATTAAATTTATTATGTGCAGCAGTAGAATATATAAGGTTGAGTTAATATGGCAGACCTTCCATCTCTACTCAATGAACTTTGAATCCTTGAGTTGACAATAACAACATTTTTATTGGTGAATATGGATAATAATAATTATAAATAGAAACAATAATAATACAAAAAATTAATTACAACAAAGAACTGGTCCTCCCTTATCACTTCAGACCTTCAATCTCACACTATGCAACATTTCGTCGTCTTTATACTACTACTATCACCACTCCACCTAATACTACTACTATCACCACCCCACCTAATACTACTACTATCACCACCCCACCTAATACTACTACTATCACCATCCCACTTAATACTACTACTACTATCATCACCCCACCTAATACTACTACTACTATCATCACCCCACCTAATACTACTACTACTATCATCACCCCACCTAATACTACTACTACTATCATCACCCCACCTAATACTACTACTATCATCACACCACCTAATACTACTACTATCATCACACCACCTAATACTACTACTATCACCACCCCACCTAATACTACTACTATCACCATCCCACCTAATAATACTACTACTATCATCACCCCACCTAATACTACTACTACTATCATCACCCCACCTAATACTACTACTACTATCATCACCCCACCTAATACTACTACTACTATCATCACCCCACCTAATACTACTACTATCATCACACCACCTAATACTACTACTATCACCACCCCACCTAATACTACTACTATGATAAGCTATCATCATTTGGTAAATTAAGCTAGTTTTACGAAAAGTCTTTTTAAATAAGTACTTTTTGTTTGTTGAACTTACTATTTGATTTAGAATGCCATCCAATGTTTTTTATTTAAGTTAGTAACACACTTCATCTTCTCCATCAGGCTTTTAACTTTAAGTCTTAAAGTGTTTTCTAATGAAGAACTTGTCTTGGGCACCTACTTTGATGAGAGCAGACTAATGAAACAGCCAGTGTGCTTCTAACGAGATATAAATGTGAAGGTAATATATGTAGCTTGGAAGTTGCATTGAAGGAGAAAAAAGGGATGCTGGAATTTGTACTCTGGAAGATTGCAAGCACGAGTTTACATGTCTGAACGGAAGAGAGCTGATTTGGCGAAATTTAACGTCTTAGAAATGGCGGGATTTAGGTGTTGTGGTAAGCCTTTATGTGACAACCTTCCATGAAACACATAATGCCTTGTGCGTGCGTGCGTGCGTGTGTGTGTGTGTGTGTGTGTGTGTGTGTGTGTGTGTGTGTGTGTGTGTGTGTGTGTGTGTGTGTGTGTGTGTGTGTGTGCTTTTACACATCCGTTATAAGTATATTTTTTAATTTCATTTTGAATGTCGGCCCGTATAGCTCAGTTGGCGGATCATGAATAATATCCCAGTTACTGGGTTCGATTCCATGTTGGGCTGACAATTAGCACCTGTTTTGGTGTGCCTCCCAGTCTGACCTCTCGAAAATGAGGCTGGAGGATGGAAGATGGAAAAAATTACTTTCATCTTTCTAGATTTTGAAATTCGACTTTGATCTGAAAAGACTTGTGATACTCAATTAAAAAACAGTCATGTTTTTGAAAGTGATGATGATGGGAGTAGTGATGGTGATGATGGGGCTAGTGGTGAAGGTGATGATTTTTTGATAATTATGGGTTTTTCATTTAGTTTTTTTCCATTGATTACCTTGAGATTTTTGTATCAATTCTTCATCCTCACTCCTTCACCCTGTGGTGCTACAACAATTTCTTTACCCACTTTTCAAAACTTTTTGGTTTATTTGAGAGCTTGGTAGGCTTATTTGAACTTTGTTGTCGAGAATGATAGCTATTTTTGCTGTTTTCATGAGTTTATTATAAACTTCTAATCGACGTAAAAGTTTTGAAAAATTAATATTTTTTCCATCCTTCATTTCATTTTCATAATTTTAAGATTTTAAATTCACTTTTATTTCATCCTTAATTATTATAGACTTCATCATCAACCAATACAACACGTTTCATCTAACTAATACCTCACCACACACCTCATCACACATCACACCACCTCAACCTCATCACTCATCACATAATACTTCCCACCACACTACACATTTCCCATCACACTACACGTTTCTCATCACGCCACACACAACAGGACCGATAGTAAGTATTTTGATGGCAAAGTTTGGATGCAGACCGGTGGCAGCTATAGGAGGGATTGTATCTTGTGTGGCATTTTGCGCCTCTGCATTCTCTCCCAGCATCACCTTCATGCTTCTTATCTATGGAATCCTCGGAGGTCTGTGGTGGGGGTTGGGGGTTAGGTCACGTTTTGGAGGTGTGGTGCTGGGGAATGTGGTGGTATGGATGGCGTTGAAAAGCTTCTGAACAATAACTTGATAGTAATTAACATAAACCCACTTAACTTCTTTCAACTCAACTTGTCATCTAACACGTCATGTACAAAGAATCTCAAACCGACTTTTCACCAGCAGTTTTTTCGATCGTCATTCACCATCAAACTCTTCACTATCCTACTCCACCGCTTTTTTTTTTACCATCTCACCGCATCACACCACCCACCCCCAGGCATAGGGTTTGGCATGATGTACCTACCCTCAATAGTAGTGGTAGGGTTCTATTTTGATAAGAAGAGGGCTCTTGCTACAGGGATTGCTGTGTGTGGCTCTGGCATCGGTGAGTGGTGTGGTGTGGGAGTGGATGTGGTGTGGGGGTAGATGTGGTGTTGTGTGGTGTGGATTGATGGTACAAGTAGTGAAGTGGGGTTGAATGTGGCATGTTATTGGATACCACATGACAAATAAAGTGATATAATTGGAAATCACATAACTTGAGGGAGCAACATGCTGAGCTAGAGTTGATGTGGTGATGGAGTGTCATGGATGTGTGGACCCTTGAAAGCCCTCATATCGGGATGTGCCGGGTTTTTGAAAACCTGGAAGTTTAAACTACACCAACAAGGATTTGAAGATGAAAAATTTGGAAACTAAATATTCCTTCTAATGAAATGGAAGAAGTTATAGGTGACTTGATGACGTATGAAGGCGGGAAGAATGCTACGTCATCATGGCGGTCATGATGATGATCCTGAAGAACTATTCCTTTGAAGCTAATTACATCTTGAAAGTTTGAGAGGACAAAATGGAAGAATCGAAACATTGGAGCATTTTGATGGAGTGTGGCTGCTTGGCACCTGTGTATACAACATTGTACCTTTTTGTGCATGTTGTAGTCCTATTGCTTGTGTGTGTGTGTTTTGATGTCATATAAGCACACAGCCACACACACACACACACACACACACGCACACATGTACGTCATTCAAGCACATACATCGTCTGCCAGGTGCTTGTGACGCACCTCTTTTGTTTTTCTTATTTTTTTATTATGATATTTTTCATTATTTTTTATTTATTTTATTATATTATTATAATAATTCTAAGGTTTTTATTATATTATTATAATAATTCTAAGGTTTTTATTATATTATTATAATAATTCTAAGGTTTTTATTATATTATTTCAATTGAATTTTATTTATAGAGGAATCTGAATTAGCTTCTAATTCAAACCTTTCTTCACTGTTACAACCTCCGAAGAAGGTCTTCAGTTATATTTATTGTTTCAAAATTTTTAAACTTCAATTTTATGATGACCATTAGTACTCAGTGGACAATGCTTTATGTAAAGGTGGAACTTTTGAGAACCATAAAAGCATTTGAAAGCTTTTGTTTTGGGAAGCTATGAGCAAATTTGAATAAACTTCACCATGCAAGTGATCATGGTTTCCCTTGCATGATCTCACAGTTTTAATATTATTTATAATAATTATTGTTTCATCATTATTATTATTATTATTTTTAACTGTATTAACTTTTTTATTTCTCAATGGTATATTGATTTTGTGAAGTTTCGATGTCAAATATTTATTTCCAATTATCTAGTTTTCATTGTGTCAATATAACGTTATAGGTCGTTTTGAACTTCACTCAAACTGCGTACCATATTTGACGCATTTAACTCTAGACGGATCAATAAAATAAACAACAAATCTATAAAACCATCTGTTGTATGTTTGCCTACCTACCTACCTACCTACCTACCTACCTACCTACCTACCTACCTACCTACCTACCTACCTACCTACCTACCTACCTACCTACCTACCTACCTACCTACCTACCTACCTACCTACCTACCTACCTACCTACCTACCTACCTACCTACCTACCTACCTACCTACCTACCTACCTACCTACCTACCCTCCATTAACAGGGACGTTTGTGTTGGCACCATTGTTCACCTACTTGGTGGAAGAGTACGGTTGGAGAGGTTGTGTCTTCATTGCTGGGGGCATGCTTCTTAATGGAATTCCTTTTGCTCTCATCTATCGACCTCTTCAACCTGGTGGGTGATGTGTGACGTTATAGGAGGGTGGTGTGTGATGTCATAGGAAGATGGGAATCGTCTCAGAGAATAGGTGATGGATGGGTAGGGAATGTTTCGAATGATAAAGTTTCAAAGTTTCATCTAATCAGAAAAAGTTTGCATTGTATATCAACTATGTGTATCATATTCTGGAGCAAATAGCAATGAGATTTAAATAAGCCCTCCATACAGTTCTTCACCACTCCACCACACCCACCACTTCACCCACACCACACCCACAATCTTACCCATGCCCACCCACCACCTCCCACACCCACCCACCACCTCCCACACCCATTCTCCACCTCACCCACACCCACCCACCACCTCACCCACACCCACCCACCACCTCACCCACACCCACCCATCACCTCACTCACACCACACCCACCACTTCACCCACATCACACTGAGGTAGGCAGAAGACTACGTAAGAAGGAGAGGTCACCCGAGCAAGTGGAGTTGGGACTGGGAGATGGAAGCAACCAGCTTCAAAAGTTCAAGGTGCTTCATTTAAGCATTCATCTGCCCATGCATGCATGCATACATTCATCAGCATCCATGCATCAGTCATCATCATCTTTCCACATTGGATTTTCAGCTTCCATTCTCATTACATGCCCAAACCATCTCAGTCTATTTCTACACAGACATTCATTAATGTCTGGTATCCCCATCCTGTCTTTGAATTCTTTGCGTCATCTGCCATTTGCAAAACTAACATTCTCTTTCATCATCCCATCAGTCTTTCACATCTACTGATACACCTCTAATAATCCATCCTTTCCTCCCTCCATCCATTCACCACACCATGCAGTCAAAGAGAGACAGGACAGTGTCGATTGGTTCCACATCAGATGGAGTGATAATAACAGAGGGTAATGAGGTGCTGGGTTCTGGAGATCAACCTGTCAAACACTATCCACCCCACTCTACTAAGGTGCCTGTTGTGTTTGTGTGGGTGTTTGTGAGTGTCATTGTATTTGTTCGTTTGTTTGTTTACGGCTTAGTAATAGAAAATAAGTTGAAAGATTCACACTTACACACACACACACACACACACACACACACACACACACACACACACACACACACACACACACACACACACACACACACACCTACACAGATGTCAAGCAGGATGTCATTGGCACACAGCAAGGCAAGCCTTAAAAGCCACCATGAGAAGCAAGCAGATATCGAAAATCCCATGTTGAGGTGGTTGGTGTGATGATGATGAGGGTGATGATGTTGATGATGACGATGATGAGAATGATGATGATGTTGATGATGGTGATGATGATGACACAGGAAGGATGCCTTGCTGATAGGAAGTCAGAAGAACATTGCTGAATACAAGGAGGTTGCTTATTATTCATGCATTCATCCTTTCACAAGCCATTTATCCACGCATTCATCCGTTCAAAAGCCATTCATCCATGCATGCATCCTTTCACAAGCCATTTATCCATCCATTCATCCGTTCAAAAGCCATTCATCCATGCATTCATCCGTTCACAAGCCATTTATCCATGCATTCATTCAAGCACCCATTCATGTCTTCACACATGCATCCATGCATGGACTCATTGTGCAACCGCATCATGCAATCCCTCATCAAAACAATCTCTCCTCATTAACTCGTCTTCAAGACTCCTTTCTCATCTTTCTACTACTTTTGTTCATCTTTTCGTTGCTTGATCACTTCATATTTTCAAATCACCTATAACACTCACCCATCTCCCACCACCCACCATTCTAACACTACTCCATCTCTCACCACCCACCATCCTAATACTCATCACTCTCTCACCACTCACCATTCTGACACATCCACCCCCCATCAATTTATTTAGTCATCATCTATCACCCTTACCAACACACCATATACCCACACACACAAACTCACCCCTACACTCACACAACACACACACGTAGGTGAAAGGGGACGTGGAAGAGTTCACGAAGAAAATGGTGGATGAGGAAGCTATACATGAGAGTGGAGCTCAAAGGGTGGGTAGGGGTGTGGTGTAGTGTGGTGTGATGTGGTGTGGTGTGATGTGGTGGGTGTGATGTGATGTGGTGGGTGTGATGTGGTGTGGTGGGGTGTGGTGGATATGGTTTAATGTGATGTGGTGGGTGTGATGTGATGTGGTGTGGTGTGATGTGATGTGGTGTGGTGTGGTGTGGTGGGTGTGGTGTGATGTGATGTATGTGGTGTGGTGTGGTGGGTATGGTTTAATGTGATGTGGTGTGGTGTGGTGTGATGTGGTTGGTATGGTGTGGTGTGATGTGGTGTGGTGTGATGTGGTGTGGTGTGGTGTGATGTGATGTGGTGTATTGTGGTGCGGTGGGGTGTGGTGTGGTGTGATGTGGTGGGTGTGATGTGGTGTGGTGTGGTGGGTGTGATGTGATGTGGTGTGGTGTGGTGTGGTGTGATGTGGTGTGGTGTGGTGTGATGTGGTGGGAGTGGTGTGATGTGATGTGGTGTGGTGTGGTGCGGTGGGGTGTGGTGTGGTGTGATGTGGTGTGGTGTGGTGGGTGTGATGTGATGTGGTGTGGTGTGGTGTGATGTGATGTGGTGTGGTGTGATGTGATGTGGTGTGGTGTGATGCGGTGTGGTGGGATGTGATGTGATGTGGTGTGGTGTGGTGTGATGTGATGTGGTGTGGTGTGATGTGCTGTGGTGGGTGTGATGTGGTGTGGTGTGATGTGATGTGATGTGGTGTGGTGTGGTGGGTGTGATGTGGTGTGATGTGGTGTGGTGTGGTGCGGTGGGGTGTGGTGGGAGTGGTGTGATGTGATGTGGTGTGGTGTGATGTGGTTGGTATGGTGTGGTGTGATGTGATGTGATGTGGTGTGGTGTGGTGGGATGTGATGTGGTGTGGTGTGGTGCGGTGGGGTGTGGTGGGAGTGGTGTGATGTGATGTGGTGTGGTGTGGTGTGATGTGGTTGGTATGGTGTGGTGTGATGTGGTGTGATGTGATGTGATGTGATGTGGTGTGGTGTGGTGGGATGTGATGTGGTGTGGTGTGGTGCGGTGGGGTGTGGTGGGAGTGGTGTGATGTGATGTGGTGTGGTGTGGTGTGATGTGGTTGGTATGGTGTGGTGTGGTGGGTGTGATGTGATGTGGTGTGGTGTGATGTGATGTGATGTGGTGTGGTGTGGTGGGTGTGATGTGATGTGATGTGGTGTGGTGTGATGTGGTGTGGTGTGGTGGGATGTGATGTGGTGTGGTGCGGTGGGGTGTGGTGGGAGTGGTGTGATGTGATGTGGTGTGGTGTGGTGCGGTGGGGTGTGGTGGGAGTGGTGTGATGTGATGTGGTGTGGTGTGGTGATGTGATGTGGTGTGGTGTGGTGGGTGTGATGTGGTGTGATGTGGTGTGATGTGGTGTGGTGTGGTGTGGTGCGGTGGGGTGTGGTGGGAGTGATGTGATGTGATGTGGTGTGGTGTGGTGGGTGTGATGTGGTGTGATGTGGTGTGGTGTGGTGCGGTGGGGTGTGGTGGGAGTGGTGTGATGTGATGTGGTGTGGTGTGATGTGGTTGGTATGGTGTGGTGTGGTGGGTGTGATGTGATGTGGTGTGATGTGATGTGGTGTGGTGTGGTGGGTGTGATGTGATGTGTTGTGGTGTGGTGTGATGTGGTGTGGTGGGTGTGATGTGGTGTGGTGTGATTGATGTGGTGTGGTGTGATGTGATGTGGTGTGATGTGATGTGATGTGGTGTGATGTGATGTGGTGTGGTGTGATGTGGTGTGGTGTGATGTGGTGTGGTGTGGTGCGGTGGGGTGTGGTGGGAGTGGTGTGATGTGATGTGGTGTGGTGTGGTGTGATGTGGTTGGTATGGTGTGGTGTGATGTGATGTGATGTGGTGTGATGTGGTGTGGTGTGGTGGGATGTGATGTGGTGTGGTGTGGTGCGGTGGGGTGTGGTGGGAGTGGTGTGATGTGATGTGGTGTGGTGTGGTGTGATGTGGTTGGTATGGTGTGGTGTGGTGGGTGTGATGTGATGTGGTGTGATGTGATGTGGTGTGATGTGATGTGGTGTGGTGTGGTGGGTGTGATGTGATGTGTCGTGGTGTGGTGTGATGTGGTGTGGTGGGTGTGGTGTGATGTGGTGTGGTGTGATGTGATGTGGTGTGATGTGGTGTGGTGTGGTGTGATGTGATGTGGTGTGGTGGACTTCATCTTAACTATAATTATAATAAAAATAATAACGATAATTAAGCTATTGATAATTTCATTACTAAATGAAATGGGTAAGAGCTCGTAACCATGATAACATGAAATATGTCAATATCAATTTACAACGATGCATCATAAAAATAATAATCATAATAACAATAATAATAACGGTCAAGACTCATTAATAGAGCACCATCTTTCCGCCAGGTGAAAAGATTCCTTCTCACAATGTTCGACTTTAGTCTCCTCAAGAACTTCACTTTCCTTCTTCTTGCTTTCTCGGGAGTGTGTGTCTTCACTGGTGTGTTTTTGTGGTGGAGGTTTGAATGGTGTGATGGGGGATGGGGGAAGGGGGTCGAAAAGGATAATGTGGGGGTAGTTAGAATAGTGTGGTGTGAGATGAATTTACGTGGTGTGAGGCTTATGTGTTGGGAGGGGGGGGGGGTAGGATGAGATGAGTGAGTGTTAGAATGGTGAAAAGTGAGAGATGGAGGGTGTGATGTTGAGACATGACAACAAAACCATAAAAGGCTTGTACACACCATTCGTGTACTCAACAAAGAAGGTGATGGAGGATACTGGCGTGAATGAAGCATCAGCAAACATCATTCTCTCTGTGCTCGGAGCCTGTAACACTGTGTCTAGGTGGGTTGGGTGTGGGTGAAAAGGTGGGAGTGGTTGTAGAGATAAGGTAGTGAGAGGTGTATACAAAACCATGCAAGGGCCCAAACAACACCACTACAGGATCATAACAGGCTTCATCTCTGACCGACCAAACGTCGATGTCATTGTGATACAGAACGTGGCAGCCATTGTAAGTGGAGTAGCAACTGGGCTGGTGTTCCTCTTCAACTCTTATGCCCTTATGTGCGCCTATGCTGCAGTCTTTGGAGTCTTCATTGGTCTGTTGTTGTTTGTGCATTGTTATCTATGTCTGATTGTTAGCTTTTAACCACCCTCTCACCAACCCACACCACACATAGCCGCTTCCACCACTACACACCCACCTCACCAACCCACACCACACACAGCCGCCTTCATAGCACTGAGGTCGATAGTGATGGTGGAGATGTTGGGACTCGAGAGACTCAATAATGCTTATGGTCTCACTACACTTTTCCAAGGAGTCGCTGTTCTTGTCGGCAGTCCTATTTCCGGTCTGTTTGTTTGTCCCTTCGTTCTTTTGTTTATTTTTTTTGTTTTTTTGTTTGTCACATACGATTTCTTCCAACACAGTTCATATTGATGCAGCATCACAACCCACAGGAACCTTGTACGCATCGACTGAGAGCTTTACCACGTCTTTCCTCTTCTCCGGATTTTTGATCACACTTGGGGGGTTGATCTGCATTCCAGTCAGGAGAATTGCTAGATGGGAGGCCCGAAAGGAACAACAGAAAAAGGACAAGGGAGCCCTTCTCTCCAAACACTAATGCTTTCTTCCTTGCTTCTTTTCCTTCTTCTTTTCTTATCCTCTGTTTATCTGAGTGTGGGATTGTCTGATTTTTTTGTAAAGAGGGGGGATGGATAGATGATTGGCTGAGTGAATGGATGGGTGGGTAGGTGGGAGGATTGGATGGGTGGGTAGGTGGGAGGATTGGATGGGCGAGTAGGTGGAAGGAATGGATGGGTGGGTAGGTGGGTAGAAGGAATGGATGGGCGAGATGAAACTGATGGGATAGGTAGGTGAGATAAGGTGTCTTGAAGTTGTTTTCATACAAATGTTACAGCGGAGATGTTTATTTTGTACACTAGGATCACATTGAGTTTTATGGGGCATTTTGTGCTGTGTGTAATAATTTTCATGATGATGATGATGATGTTCATAATATTTTTTTGATTATAGGAATAATAATTACCTGATAGGCCTGAATACTCTTCATAACGCCATTAGTGGTTGCTATGGCAACGTCGTCGTGCCAACGTTTTGTTATGGCGTTGTTATGTTCACTTTTAACCCTCTCTACGTCACAGGGTTCATCTGTTTCCATGGAGCAAGTTTACTTTGATTCAATCGGTAGTGACATTCTTTTCGTTCGTTTTGCCACTTATTTTTATTGTCATTTATTATTATCATTTTTATGATATTTTTCTTATTATTCTTATGTTTCCATTACTTCACTTCCCAATTATATCAGCAGTTATTATTATTATATTTCCATTACTTCACTTCCCAATTATATCAGCAGTTATTATTGTTATTAGTATCTACTGTTGTTATGTTTTTGTTATTATTATTGCGATAATGTTGTTTTTATTATTTTTATTTTTATTATTATAATTATTATTATTGCGAGGATGTTTCGCCATTGATGTTATAGCACTTATAGTAGCAAAGTTGTGTGGGTGAGTAGCTTTGTTGTTGCTTTCAACAGCAGTGTCGCCTGCTCCAAACCTTGCTTCATCTTGCCCGCTATCGTTACGTTATCATCATCTATGATCACTCTTCATTACGTCATCATCATTTTCTTCGATATTACTCGTTACTCTCAATTCATTCCTCCAACATTCACCCATCCATCCATTCGTCATCACCCACCCATCCATCCATCCTTCAACATTCACCCATCCATCCATCCGTCATCATCATTCATACACCTTTCCGTCATTATTATCCACCCATCCGTCATCATCATCCACTCATCCGTCATCATCATCCACCCATTTCTTAGTTAGCATCTTCTTTACAAGCTTCCACCTGTCATCAAACACTGATTATTTTTTCTTTTTCTCGCGTCGTGGCATGCTGTAGTCTCATTGTTTTAAATACATCAAACTTCGTAAGGTATGTCACCCTCACACCACTCCACCACATCACTCTGCTTCATTCAATTGTATTGCAGCAAGTTCACAAAAGTTCATTTTAAGCTATGTACCTTAATGCAGCTTGTGTTGATGCACCATTAAAAGCAAGTCATCAAGGCCATTCTTTTTGACGCAGAACCTCAACAGTGCTGCGTGATGTCTCTTTAAGAACATGTCACCATCCCTTTATTTATCTTCCAGTTTTTATTGCACACTTCTGAGTTATTCAAATACTCAAAAAACTCCAATCATATCAAACTTAATATCGGCTTCTATGTTACTCGGCTTATGGAGGAGTGGAGGAGTGGCAAGATGAGTGCATGGATGGTGGCTAGGTGAGGTGGTAAGGACAGGCCGATATAACTTTTGATACTCATGTTTCTTGCTTCACAATACAAGCATTTTTATCATTATTCTTAACGAATAAAACAACTTTTTGCGTATATTGCCTGTCTTTTTTCGCTCATCTGTTTCATTTATATCATACCTACACACACAATCCGCTTGATGTATTGAGTACTAGGTTAAATTTTGTCTTCATGGTCAATCCGCTTAGGGAAGAATTTTAAGATTACCATTATTATTTTTATGATTAGTCATTTTTCAGTTGATGATAAGTTTATTATTTTGGTTGTTGTGTTGATCTTAGAATAAATTGCCAAGTTGAAGTTTCAAATGCACAGAATCTTTATTACTGCCAACACTGACTCTATTCCAGTCTCTCTACTGACCACGTGACATGTCTGTGTTCCAGGGCACTTTGTTGAGGGGTGGAGGCTCAAGAAATGAGAAATTATACATTTTTGACTTTGAAAGGGATAGACCCCACAAGAACCTCTGTCTTGCATCATTAGAAATGGAGAGAGCCAACCAATGGGGATGTCTCGATGATGTTTCAAGTTATGAGCAGAACATGGGGTCTAGAGAATCTGTGCATTTTATGAAGTGCAGTATAAGTGGTGTTCCAGGTAGCTTCGTGAAAAAAAATTTGAGAATGGTGGTAATGAGTTACCAAAAAATAAAGAAGCCTGCATATGGTCCACATACCTTTACAACAGTGAAACATGGACCATGACAGAAAGGCTAAACAAAATTGTAGACAGCACCCAGAGAAGACTAAGAGTTGCGGCAAACATAAGATGGTCAGAAAAAACATCAAATGAAGATCTATACACTTTACTCCAATACGAGAATTGGAGCACCACAATAAAACGGAAAAGACTAAACTTTGTGGGTTACATGCTCAGACAAAAACCTGACACGCCGGTTAGGAAAAGCCTGGCAGAAGCACCGAGAGCTGTCAGAAAATCTGGAGGTGTACCAAGAAAAACCTGGTACTCTCTCATCAAAAAAAATTGTAAAAGACTAAAAATAAAGATCGAAGATGAAAGTACCTGGGGCACAGTTTTAGACCGCAGCCAATGGAAACGAAGAGTCAGTCAACCCACGTCAACTTTACGGAAAGCTCTTAAAATAGAAGGTTGAGGAAAGAGGGTTCTAAAAGATGAGCATATGAGAGGGTTAAAAATGGAAAATGATTGAGTGAGGACAAAAAAAGATTCTGAGAACAGTGCTATCAAGGGGTTTATTAAGTTCAAAAGGAGAGTTGAAGGTGAATATTTCATGGAAAAAATCCAAAAATAGATCAATAGTTAAAAACCCAGTGAAAAGGGAAGTGGAAGAATTTGGGTATGTGAAAGAGGAAGCAAGCTGCACTTCAGAGATTCTTTAAGGGGCGGGAGAGCAGAGTTTTAGAAGGAAAAGCTAAAAATGGAAGTTTTGAAATAGTTGGACAAAAACTAATTAAACTCAGATATCTGTAAAAAAATTATGAACAGAGAAATAGAAATGATAATTTAAATTTTATGATAGATTAATAAATGAGTCAAGAGAGAGATCTGGCAAAGAAAAAGTTGGAGAGGGCAAGGTCGACTCAAATCTTTGCGTATATTTTATCTTGTCACAACTTGATACATGAGAGTAGGATTCAGAAGATATGTGTGGTGAGGCATCATGAGACCTGCGTTTTGACAATTTTTACGGTTAAAGTCAGCAATTTGCAGTTTGAAAAAATGTTCACAACGTTTGATGATATTAATTTCAAAAATTTAATTTTACTCTAAACACTGTTTGTGTAGACTCCTAGTTTTGAAACACTCAGTAAAAAAGTATAAAATGGAGAAGAATTGAGATTAGAAGGCAGAGTTTCAGAGAAAAAGTCAACAGATTTAGCTCAAGAATGTGAGGCATAATGGAGAGCGGATAGAGGATCGCAGCACTTTTAAGAGGTATTTTGAAATTTTAAAGATAAGAAGGGTTAAGGTAAAAGCTTTTGGACGTTAAAGTACTTGGTAATGTAATGCGGTATTTATAAAGCGCTTTTCCTTATAGATCAAAGCGCTTGCTACAAATTTAATGCAGCGAAAACACACTGGAATAGGTGCTAATTGTCGGCCCACGCGGGATCGAACCCGGTAACTTTAGATAATTAATCTAATAATCAACCTTTGAGCTATAGCAGCCGACCTCTAAAAATGGCGGATTAACACCATAAGTTAGAGGGGTGATTCATATGGAGAAGGGTGAGTCAAATGGAGGTGAACCATCAAAATGGTGAGTCAAACAAAGGAAAAGTGAGAGATGATTTTTGAGAAAACTTTCGATCGTGGTGCATGCCATACCAATTGAGTTTCTTTTTTGAATATTAAGTTACAGACAAAAAAAAATTGGGTTGGTAACGTATTAAACTAAACATGAATTTGATATCAAGTGCTGGCTGGTGAGAAGAGAATGTGGATAAGTTTGTGCTTAACACAGCACATTAACAACCACCTTCTCTCATGAAGATTAGATTGACAAAATTATAGAAACTGTCGTTTGAAGGCAGTTTGAAATTTAAATGTTGTTTGGAATCATCGTTATCTTTTTTTAAAATCACCAGTACAACTCAACATGCTGTTGCCTATGAAGTTCACGTGTTTTTAAATTTATTCTAAATTTTATCACTTTGTAATGAACCATATTGAATTTTTATGAAACAGTTTTTGAAATAAACAAAATTAAATAATTTTTAAAAAGATTGAGAAGTAGTTTTTTAAATTCTTGCTTTGATTGCAGCAAATCTCGGTTTAGTAGCACCATCTTAAACCTAGTTAAATCTTTTGAATTTCGAAACTAAAGGGCACAAGAAATGCCATGAAATTATTCTTTGAAATTTATAAGAAATAATGTCTTCTATTTTATTTACATCAAGCTTCACTTTATATGATTTTCCATCTTCTTCTCACAAACCCAGTTCTTTCAACCTTTTAGATTTATGTTGTGAGCATATAGTGCAATCACAAACAGAAACAGAACTTGCTCTAGCCATAGTACCTAATTTTTTGAAAGATTCTCTTTTGAAGGCCGCTTTAAAAGGCAATCGTGACAAATGCGTTGAAGAGATTTTGAAACAATGGCCTTACGAAAGTTTGCTCTTGAACAGAATAGTTCCACCAGTTTTTAGCACATTCAAGCCGCTGTACAACCGTTTGGAGCTGGCCGAGAGCACCCGAAAAGCTATAAAGTACACCACCTGTTTGGTGCACACCTTCATGGAGCTGTTGAAGAAAAGGGTTCCCATTAAACTTAGCTTCCTTGACCTATCTCACTACCCATCAGGTTTCTTAGGTGTTTGTTTGAAGTTAACCTTGTTCGTATAACTTATTGAAATGTTGCAGTTGAAGTGATAATCAACTACATTGTTGCACACATTCTTCTCATATACAACGAAAAGAGCCAGAGAGAAATCATTTCCTTCTACAACAAAATTGCTGAAAAACTCCCCGACACACAACGCAAGTTTTATGCAGTTGATCCTCTTGTTTCCGAGAGTGAATGTGAGTCAGCATTTCAAATCAACCCCTTTTCACCACTAGCTCAACCAACCATAAACACATCAAACCACTTTCAACCAGCCGTGATATGTCTGGATGTCTGCATCGAGACTTCCGACACTCACATGGAGATATGTAGAGCACTTTCTGTCTCTTCCAAGCCCAAGGTGCTTCACCATTCAATACGTCTGCATCGTCACCACTATTAAATTTTTTTCACCATAGTTCCACATCACCATTCATTACTATATATAATCTTACATACACTCAATCTTCTCACATACATTGATAATCATAACTAGCACCCCATGAACCTCACCAGGCCCTTCTGAAGATGGCAGTGTCACACTTGGATATGTGTGGACTCGGAGTCGCTAAGATCATAGTGCTCTTAGAGCTTATAGACCCCAAGGTGTCTTGTGTGTATGTCTTGTTGTATTTGTGGTTTATTGTGTCGTGTATATCTGTTATTGTATTTGTAGTTTCTTGTATGTGTTATATTGGTCATTTTGTTATGTGCAGCACTTTTCTGTTTCCAGCAGAAAAGATTTGGGACAAAAACTTCATCACAAGGATTCAAAAACATGTAAAATTTTCAACAGGCAGAACCCCATCATAATACATTAGTCTTGATAACAGTCTTTGAGAGTTTAATCTCATTACACGCTCTTTAATTCATTGAAGTCATTGTAAGAAATCTGTGTTAACGACTGTCATTGAAGAACCAGAAGAGATTGTCACCCATCAATATTATGGAGGAGTACCTCAAATGCTACCATCACCTCCCTTCCTCAATATTACAAGGGTGTATTTTAAATTACACCACCATCATCCCACAGTACTTCAAAGGAGCCAACCTACAGTACAACAACATCACCAATGACAGTCTCAAGGTTATGACTCCTTCCCTCTCTCGCCTTCACAATATCACCTCTCTTGACCTCTCCTTCAACAGACTCTCTGCCACCACCAACAAACAGGTTAGAGCTCTGGTATTTCAAATGTTTTCACCATGTATGAGACCAAATTGGCATTTGTTGTTTTTTAAAATGTGAGATGTGTTGCAGGTGGAAGACATTTGTAGCATCATCAGCAACTTCAAGCACCTTCAGAGATTGAACCTGGGGAACACTCGCCTCACCAACCACCTTCATCACATCCTCGACCACCTCACACAACCTCTCCATATGTTACGACTAGCAAACTGCCATCTCACCACTTCTGACCTCACAAAACTTCTCATTTCACCATTAGCTCAAAACCTCTCTGAACTTGATCTTAGTCAGAACGACCTCTCACCTTGTCACGACACCATCCAGCACTACATAGTGTGTTTGTGTGACACCCTCACAGTGTTGGAGTTGGAAGGGGTGAATCTGAGTGCCAGTCAGATGTCATCATTGTTCCAGAAGATGTTGGCATGTGATCATTTGAGGTACCTGAATGTGATGCAGAACACATGTCTCACTCGTCATCTTATCATGGAGTCCTTCGTGTACTTCTTTGTCACTCCTTTGCTCGAGGTTCACTTTTATAACATAAAAATGTGCTCAAATTGGTAGCATCACAACAGAGGTTGTTAATATTGATGTTGTTACAGGCTGTAAAGATAACCTACCCTGTGGACATAGTTGAGGAAGAAGAGTCGTTGGTGCAGAGACGTAAGGAGTTTGTGAGGGAGATAGATGAGATCATTACTTGCCTGTGTGTGCAACATAAAAGGAACATCTTCAAGATAAACTTTGAAGTGTGATGGCGTTTTTACAGAATGCGTTTCGATCTACAATGCAGATCAAATATTTTGAAAAACTTCTTTCGTTTATTTTGCTTGTAAATTTGCAATTTGAAAATAAAAATTTTTCTCTAAATTAATAACAAGAGATTGAAAACTGTGATTTTTTATGGGTGTCATTGTTTATACCATGAGAATATTTGAATGTAAGCACCATCGACTTCAAACTGTTCCTTGTGTGTGCTGAGAGACAATATCAATATGCCATATAACAATGTGGGAATGCCTGCAAAAAAAATTGTGAAACAATTCTTGAATTGAGGGATTCAAGAAATCAAACCTAGATTTATGCATTTTAAGAAATTGAAGAAAATATTTTCCACTTTGGTGTCAACATAGGCTGTTTTAACGCAGTGATACTTCAAAAATGGATGACACCCTGTTCTGAAGATGCAGAAGTTCTCGCCATTGACATCGAGATTGAATTTTGATTGACCGAACTGATCGTTTAAAACTTCTTTTTTCAAAATTGCAAAAGATATAACACCAGAAGACTTTTTATTGAGCAAATAACTTTTTAAAACTCTAGAAGCTTTCGGTTTGAAAGATCGAGTTAGGAAAAAACCCATTTAGAGCAAGCATTGACATATAAATAGAAAAATAATCCGATAATTAAATTTTTTAAAGTCAAAAAAAGCTGTATTGGTGTGTTTGTGGTTATTTCTGTTTGAATACAAGTCAAGAAGTTCATAAATTATCCAATATTATCCAATAGAATACGTCAATTGATGAAAAAGAAACAAAACCAGACATTATTAAAAAGAAAGTAAAATATTAAAATGTAATCAAAACCTTTTTAGAAATTTAAATTTTTTCATTTTCTGAAAATCTTTTGTTATTTTTTGCATCCCTAAAACATCTTTGACACACACGCCATCCAACTTCCCTTCCTTCTTTATAAGCAACCACAACAAGAAATTCTCTTTTTTGACAAAAAAATGATTTTTAAAAAAACCATTATCATATTTTAATGCACGATAAACTGAGATTTTGAGCAATCCACAAAAACTGTGTCAAGGTTTAAGGATTCTTTTCGACCTGAAGACACATGAAATTCATTTAGACTTAACAGAAATTCATATAATTTTCATTTATCCCTTATTGGGCTTGAAGTGTTGATTTTTATCCTAAACGGGCAACTGTTCTTTGACACTAGAAAGAAAGGAGACCAACATTTGAAATTCAAAGATGTCCTTCATCGTACAATGAAAAAATGGAAAAAACCCAGCTGATTGGGAGAATCTGACAAGCGATTGATCTCGATGGAAACGCTATCAAACAGGGAGACATCCAAAAAAAAACCAAACAGCGGCTTCAAACAAGCATCTCAAAAAATTTCACAAAAAAAGTATAGCCGCACCAAACGTTTGGACCTGTTTTGAATGAAGTAGGATCTGCCTATCCGAACTATTCGGCCCATACAGCTCACTGGAAGAGCATTGAACTATATCCTAAAGTTACCGGTTTCAATCCCGTGTGGGCCGACAATTAGCACCTGTTCCACAGTGCGTTTTCACCACATTAAATTTGTAGCAAGCTTTTTGAACTTCAAGGAAAAGCACTTTATAAATACCAAATTACAATAGGTAAGCAATTTCAGAAAACCTCGGAGGGTAACGTCATCATCCGTTCATGATGGATAAAAAAAAGATTTAAAATGGGAAAGTAAATTTGGAATACACGTTAACCAGTCTATAGCTGGAATCATGACTGGCAAAGTCTGTTTGAGGATCGTCATCAGTGGCATTTCCCTGAGGAACAGTTTGAGGTATGGAGATGTACTTTGAGATCAAAAAGTTTGAATGTTGCACACTAAACCAGCTTGGAAAAATAGAAAACTGATGTAATTTGTAACTCAACACAATGGAATGAGACTGCATAAGAGAGGTGGTGCAAGCAAGGGTGCTGAGAGAATCATGTGCTTTGTGCAGTTGGGAAGCTGTAATGAGGGATTGAAGGTAGTATAGGAAAGAAAGTTTGTTGGGGTGAAGTGACTTTGATAGATGCCCCACAGCAGTAATAATGATTTGGTTGGTCTGTTTCAATGTTTTTTTCACAAAAACAGAAACCACTCTTCATTACAACATCGATACCAGGCCAGCACTCTGCGGGTTTGCAACTGTTGAGAGCGTCCTTGCCGTCTGATGGAGAATGTTGACTGCAAATTTTCAAAAACCACTACTGCTTCTCTAAAGAGAGGAATCACTCGTTGGAACAATTTGAATAATTGTTGGTTTCTAAAGCTGCCGATCATACGCCATCGCTTGAAACCAAAAAATTTGAGAATCACAGGTCGAACTGGAAGTCTGTGTCGATGTTCTCCCACCAAGGTTCATTGCTCTTCGAAGTTAGTTGCCATAGAGATTCTATATATTAATCCTGCTGATGTAGCCACATTTAGCCATAAAATTTTCACAAAACCATCAAAATACAAAAAATATTTTTACGTGGTTGTTGCAGTTGCTCATGGTGGGTCTTTGATGCATGCTTGCAGGAAGCAACATATCCAACCTTTGCATACCAGAACTCATTTTTGAAGACTTTTGCACCAAGTCTTCGGAAGGTGGTATTTGACGAAGATGAGAGGTCGTAAATTACAAACGACTACTCACTGCAGATGTTCAAATTGGACTCTGCTTTTTGAGCATTCAATTGTTGTTCTAGCATTGCTAAACTCAAAATCTTGTGGGTGATGCTTACTCTAGCCAATGTCGTCACGAGTCTTAACTGGCCTTTATTTGTGGAAAACAACTGACCCACTTTTGAACTCCACCTCAAGTTCAGTCTCTATTGATCATTCAAAAGAACGTTGTGCACAGCTTCTGACAGCCCTATTAGAGTGCAGAATAGATGCAGCTGCTCATCACGTGACCTTCTGCAATCATGACTCAGCTTTTTTCGCAGTCCAAACAGTGCACAGAAACTGCCAAAGTATGGTCTCACACCAGTGGCTTGAGGTTTAGAACCTTGGTGGGAATGGTCCTTTTCATTTCGGTGTTTGGGTTAAAATTGTGGCACGCAAAAGTCTTGGACTGAGGGCAAATGACTCAAAACTTGCTTCTATGCTGCTGTATTTCCTCCGATGCACCAGTTTTTTATTGCAGACGAAATTTGAGTGGTCATATTATATATGAATGGCAAAATATTGTCAATGGGTCCGTATAGCTGAGAGTTGAAGCATTAGACTAATTATCTAAAGTTACCGGGTTCGATCCCGCATGGCCCGACAATTAGCATCTGTTTCACAGTGTGCTTTCACTACATTAAATTTGTAGCAAGCGCTTCGATCTATAAAAAAGCGCTTTATAGATACCGCATTACATTACATGGGACGCATGACCTCATCGCTTGGAGGTAAATAAATTTAAAGAAATATTGGCGCACAAATCCTATCAAAGCTTTCGTTACAATATTCAGTTTTCCAAGAGCAGAGTATTTAAATATTTTCTGTTCTTTGTTTTGGAATTTGAAAACATGGTTGACGTCATCTTTCGTGTTTGAAACACCAAAGTTTAATAACCACCAGAACTTTAAAAGATATGTGGACTCAAAGATGCCTTTTGATTCTGACGGAGATCTTTTTCTTACTCCAAAGTAACTTATCGTTCTTTCTGCAGTCAACAATTCTCAAGCACTTTGCTCAAAAATAATTCTTTTTGAAAATATCTGAATTCACTCTCGTAAATCAATTTTTTAAAAATTCCACTTTATTTTTGTTTCAAAAGTTTAAAAATTAATGCATAATTCATTCCAACCAGTCATAGCAGAGGAATGTCTGACTAACAAGAATCTAGTGAAGCATTTCGTGTGTACTTCTGAGAAGACAATCCAATTCCTGGTTATAGATTCCTACCCTCTGGTCAAACCTTTTGATGATGCCATCCAATACTGCCAGCCATACTCTAGGTACCTCTTTGGTGTCCCTTGGCAAGTTTCGAAGAATTATTTGTATAATCACTATTTGAAAAACAAATTTAAATGACTTTCACACATTTTTTCATCAAACTATTTTTTGAATTTGCATGCATGGCGGTTCAGAATATGATGTCAGAAGATTGAATATTAAGGAACTCTTTGTTTAGGGCCATCATCGTTACATGCTTAGTAGCTTGTCTCCCTCTAGTTCTCTCTTTCTTCCTTCACTAACATTATTCTTATCAGAATATTAAACGTTAATATGTTGCAAAGGAGTATTTATGATGCAAACTTCCATTCCTTTGAAGATTCTTGCTGGCAATTCAATGGATCACCCTATAAACAGGTGCTAACATTTGGCCCTACAAGGGTTCAAGCCCTTTGAAATTGGATAACCAGTCAAATGTTTCACCCACACGAGATTTCTACTATTTCAATATTCTCAGTCTTTGAATTGATGATTTTAAGTTTCAGAATCTTTAAATCGAAGTGTCGGATGTAGAAAAGGATCCTTATGAGAAGCATCAAGATAGAAAATAAACAAAAGTGGGTTTGGATGTTTGCAGAAACTTTTAAAAAAAATGAAAATTGGCGATGTACAAAAAACAGATAGAAAGCAGGTTTGAGACAAGAGATACTTGTCGAAGCTGAAGTCCCGATTTTGTGCATTCAAGCAATTCATGGTTTCGAAGATTGAGATGCTGGGAACATATTTCTTGGCCAAAAACTACCTGCAAATATTCAAAAATTTAAAAAAAAACTGACTGAATGAACTTTTTTGCCAACGAGCAAGTTTGAACTCCGCAGAGGGGTGCCACAGTAATGAAGATCTGCATCACCACGCTCATCTGGTCTGCAAGACTTGTTCACTGCACAAATTCTAATTGGACACTGAGATGAGATCGAGGCTTTAAAAGAATTCTGTTGCAAATGTTCCAGAATGAAAAGCAGTGTAGTTTAGAAGAATATTCTAGCTTTTTATGAAGTAACCTTCTTCCTATTGTTTCCGTTCTTTCATCTTTCCATGTTTGCAAAAATTGCTAGCTAACATCCATGCAGTTAACATATGTCACTCCAACCACCCCGTCATACTTCTATGACATCTGTTCTGGTTTGTCTATGTCCATTTTGAAGTTTGATCAACATTGGAATGGTTGAAGGAAATACTGAACTCAACCGTTGGAGAACTGGTCCTAATAGAAACAGTATCAAACTATTGAGCCAAACATTGTAAAAAGAGTGGCACAGAGCAGATATGAGCGGGCTTGATGGAGACTTTTATTCCTGAAAACAACTAACTTTATGAATCTTTATGGTAAATTATACATAATATCCCAAAATTACACATTGTATTATCCCAAAATTACACATTGTATTATCCCAAAATTACACATTGTATTATCCAAAATTACACATTGTATTATCCCAAAATTACACATTGTATTATCCCAAAATTACACATTGTATTATCCCAAAAGTGCAAATTATGACCTCCTAATTCAACCAGCTTAGAATGCCTGAGGTTTGAATTGGACAAAGAATACTTCATTAACCGCATCAGTGTGAAAGTTAAAAGGGGGAAAAAGTAAGAGAACCATCATCGTCATCACCACCACCACCACCACCACCATCACCATCATCAGCATCATTATCATCATCAGCCTCATCATGATCACCATCATCATTATCCTCATCATCCTCAACCTCATCATCTTCCCAGCCAATGGAAGCCGTACCTCTTCGATAAAACCAATCACGAGCATCGATGGAGAAGTCAACGAAATGTCACAGTACCAGCCATCTATATTGAACTGCGTCTCGGAAACTTGAACTCCTACTTCTGCGGCCTCACACTCTGCCATATTTCAAAAAGTACTTCGTCGATTATTTTTATTCAATTAAGACTGTACGTTTATAATCTCTAGAGTGTTTATGATTGTAATTTCTTTATAAAAGCCTTATGTAGATAATATATCATGCAGAGGAGTACGAGACCGAACTGCTCAAATACCCAGAAAGTGAGTCACTTATTACTAAGAATCAACACAGTTTCATGTGTGGTCAATTTGAATGACAACCTCTTTTGTTCCACCCGCATTACAACCTCTTCTAGCCACTTCTAGAGAGCTCCTCGCCTTCTCATCATTTCTTGCTCTTCGTTTACATCGACGTTTCGAAAATTATCAGAAAATCAAGCAATCAAATCTTTTTTATAGCCCGTTTTTCTTTACCAAGGGTTGGGCTTTTTGAAATCTCTGTCGAAGCCAGCCTTTCCATTTAGAGCTATTGAAGGGATCAGCTCAAGCCATGTCTAGCTTTCTTTTGTCATTCAACAAAAGTTCGTTCCAACTTTTTTTGGCCTTTCAGGTTTCTTGCAAAAATCTAACTCCAACTTTCGCATTTGAGAAATCCAACCAGTGCTAGGCTCCATATGTCCAAACCACCTCATTCTGATGGTACGAAGAACTACCTCAACATTCTGAATACCAAGTTAAGAAAAGAGTCAGAATGAACGTTATCCTTCGTTCTAACGTTGAACATCCAGCGAATCGTAGCCAGGTCGTTTCGTCTAAGGCGGTTCAATGTGGATACTGTTACAATCCATGTTTTAGCAGCATGCAACATAGCTGGGTGATGAATGGGTCAAAAAGATAATGAGTTAATTGAATGTGTGAGAAATAGTTTTCCCACTCAAATAGTCACTAAACTTGCTTATTATTGAAAGGGTCAAAACCCCCATATCAGATCTTGTTATTGTAAATGATACTAATTTAATATGTTACAAATGCATCCCCTTTTGAAACAAGTGATCATGAAAACCCCTATTTCTGATGTATACCTAACAAAGAAACATTTGAAACTCGATGACACGCCACGGTGAACAAAGGCAATTATGCTGAATTTCGAAAAGAAATCAGAAAGCTAGATTGGGAAGAGATACCACACTTAAATGTTGATCATGCTTGGGCCAATATAAAAAATAAAATACATGATGGAATGCTCAAATACATACCAAAAGTTAGGTATAATCATTATAAAACCTTAAAATAAGGGTGGCTCACAACAAAAGTTGAAAAAGCTGTTCGCAAAAAATAGAAGTTATATAAACGTTTTATTAGCAGCTTTTTAACATTTTCAAAAAAATATGCAAAATAAAGATATAAAACGAAAAAAGAGCTTATGAAGAAAAAATAGCTATATACAAAAGTAAGCCTAAATAATTTTGGGAATACGTCCAATCCAAGACAAAATTTTAAACACGAATCAATCTCTCAAAAACAAACGATGACTTCACAGTTGTATCAGACACTCGAAAAGCTGAAGTCTTCAAAAATTTTCAAATGTATTTACAAAAGACACTAATAATAACGGGACCAGAAAACTGGATCAAAATCAAATGAAGTGCTGTTGGAAATTTTATTGGAAGCTCTTAAAAGATTATTTGATGAACCAAATAAACAGAATTTTCATAAAGCACAAGGTGTAGATCACATACCTCCGAGAACTTTCAAAGACCTCAATGCTCAGCTTTCTGAACCTCTCAGCATGTTATTTGAGCTGAATTTAGAAACGAATCGAATTCCGAATGATTGGAATGAAGCGGAAGTAACCGCACCATTGAAAATGTTCCCAAAAAAACCCCTCAAATGACTGATCAGTTTTTCTCATATGCATATTCTATAAGTCAATGGAATCAGGCATCCGTGACAAAATTTTTAGTTATAAATGAACCAAACATGTGATCCTCTTGCCAACGAGGGTTTCAAAAACATAGCTCCTATGTATCTCAACTAATTGAAGCAAAAAGATGTCACTCGAATAATTGATGAAGGAAACCCGTATGATTTCTATTTCCATTTCCATAAAGCCTTCAACTCAGTGCCACGCCAAAGACTTAATTTAATTGAATGCTCATAGAATTTCAGGCAAACTGCTAAGATGGTTACCTGAGTTTTTGACTGGGATAACTCAAAAGATTTGAGTGCGTAATTTATAATCCCCATCATCCATTGTTATAAGGGGTATACCTCAAAGCAGTATATTGGGCCTCATACTTTTCACCTTGTATTTAAATGTTTCACTTGAAAGTGTAACTAGTTGCTGTGAAATATTTGCTGACGACACTAAAATCTACAACACTACAAGTGAATACTTTTGCAGTTTAATTAATCTTTCCAAATATTATTCATAGTTTCATGCTTATTCAATGTCCTTCCTTTTGAATTACTTATGAACATTTGACTTTCTTAGATCTTATATTCTATCATTATATCATCACATTATATTAAATACTGTGGCAATATTGGTTTGCTATTTACGAGAAGACACCAAAAGGATGAAAGTCTCTCTACTTATGATTTGCTTGAGAATGCTCTTCCCTTCTTCCACTCTTTTTCATCATTATTTTTTTGCTTCCAGATGTACCTCGAATTTATATCATTTCCATTTTAGTTATCTATTAAAGCTACTTTATTTGAAATATTAATTTTATTACTATCATAAGTTTTATCACTTTTACAAGTTTTTGAATAAAATACTCGGTGCCAGAGAGAATTAAAATCACTAGACTAACTTGGTAACTTGTTCACCTTTCTCGAAGAAGAAAACCATATAGCTTCAGTTTTTGATCTATTGAATTTAAGGCTGTTGGATTCCATCCAGACTGCCATCTCATCGACACGGACAGACAATCTGTTCTGCAATTGCTCAGTTTCACCAGGGACACAACTAGAATACAATTGTGTGTCATCTGCATATTGGTGAAAACTCAAGTTATGTTTTTGTGCAATTGTTTCTAAATCACTAGAAAACAGATTAAATAAGAGCGGGCCAATTACAGAACTTTGTGGTACACCAGTATGGGGATGAAATAAATTAGTCCTAACACTATTATTAGTAATATAATAACACCTATTATTTAAATAGCTCTTATACCATTCTAAGACTAAACCCTCAAAACCGAATTTTGAATATGGCTTATTTAAAATATTATGATTGACTAAATCAAAGGCTGAGGAAAGATCCAACAATATCAAAAGACTAAACCTACCTTCATCAGCTGCTTTTAAAATATCTATGTGGATTTTTGTGATAGCAGTTTCTGTTGAATGAAAAGGGCGATAAGCAGACTGAAATCTCGGAAACAGATCATTTTCAACCAAAAAACTACGTGTCGTTTCTAAAACCAACCGTTCCAGTATTTTTTATTTTAAATTGGTCTATAAGAGGATGGATAAACTGTCTATTTATAATATAGGCGTCACACAGGCTAACTTCAAACCTTGAGGAACAGTTCCTGATTTGAAAGAGGAATTAAAGATGCTAACTAAAAAAGGTGCTATCAAGCTTGCTATTCGTTTCAATAGCCAAGTTGTGATCGGATCTAAAGCACACTGTTTTCTTGGTGAATTGTTGATCATCTTCACCAATTCCTCTTCATCCACCTCAAGAAATTCGTCTAACACTGAAGTCCTGGAGGAAACCTCAATTTGAAATAGACCACCATCTACACTTTTGACTTCACCAATTTTATCATCCAAGTATTTCTTAAAACTACCAATTTCTATTCCTTTACCTTCACCTGCCTTACCCTTACCAGTAACCTCATTATATATTTCCAAGTTGTCACTGATTTGTTTTTATAGTCAAATAGCTTAAGATTCCAAAACTCCTTTCTCTTCTTCCTACATAGACGCTGTCAATTTTTAGTTAAAATTAGTGATCTTACAGTTTTCATAAAATTGTGCTTGCTCATGGGGGTTTAGAAGTCTTGACTGTGGACCAGTGGGGGTTGTTTTACCTCACTCGTGAATTCAATTTCGAATGTCAATTACTTGAAAATGCTGTTTAAATAGGAACATTGGTTCGTGAACTGCTTGGTGTTAGTAAAAGCAGACAACGTTGGCACTATGCGTGGCCGTTCTAGAGAGGTTGTAAAAGTGCTGACTAGACGCAAGATTGACTTGTGCTGTGTACAAAAGGTAAGAGGGAGGGGTACTTCAGCAAGGTTGGTCACAGAAAAGAACACTGGAAACATGTTTTTTCTGCTCTGGAAATAGTAATGAGATTGCAAGTGTGGGTATTTGTTGAGCAGTGATTTGGTGTCTGAAAAATGGAGCTTTATGAACTCATCTGATACTGTCTGTGATTGGACAAAAAGACCGCTAGACATAGAGTCACATGGTGGTAAAATAATACTGTGACAGAAGAAATAGCGTAAAGTTTGAGAATGTTGGAACAATGAAGGTTCAAATGGACAATAGGAAAGTGGCAGAAAAAAAAATGAAGCTTTGAGATAATGACGACAAAGTTACATTTTTAAGTCTTCCTTTGGCACTCGAATAAGAAAGAACTTAACAGAAAACCGAATCTTCCAGATAGTGCTGATCTGTTCATCAGAATTAGACTGAGGGTAGATGCTCAAAACCCAGCAAGAACTTGTATGTTTAAGACGAGGAAGAAGAAAAAGTGCAAAAAGCTGGTTCTCCATAAAAAGGTCAGCAAGTAACAACTTCAAGAAATGGGACTGAGTCTCAACACAAACGGACTTCCGTTCAACCCGAGCTAGTATGCGAATGTAGAACGATGATAATAATTCACCTCTCGTTCATTTTATATTTTAAAGCAAAAAAATTTTAAATTACTGATTTAATAGTTTCTATTGTTTCTTCCAGAATACATGAACATCTCGAAGCACTGGACCAAAGCTTCAAGCAAGTATTTTGTTCTCTACTCATTATTTCACTTCACCCACATGCACCCTGTGAAACCTATCAATTCTAACTCTATTTAAGAAGGTGCCATGGTTTCAACCCTTCCAACCAAGTCTCCCCCAGACAGACCTCCTCCAACCAGGTCCTATCTGGAACCATCGAAGTTGCAAACTTGAAACTGCTCGACTTGATTACCCCATGGCTTTTCAATCATCTCTAAGCTCTCCTTCATTATCCCTTCGTAATGAGAATATTTACAATTTGTGGAATCAACTTTTCGATATTTAAGGGCTTTGTTTTTTTAGTTTCCAGCTCCAGCTCTTCTGATGGCACTCTCCAGCTTGAATGTCACATTTCGACCACTTAATCGTCATCAAACACATAGGTTTCAACAGCTTTCCCTACATTTCTCAATCACTCATGAGGCAGTCCGTATTTAAACTTTTGACAGTTTTATTCCTCACATGTGCACCAGCTGAACTTTGCTTGACCTTGTCTTGTTCTTTTTCTCTTCTAGTTTCACATTCATCAAATAAAACTCGTTTGGTTTTTTCTGTTTAGTGCCGGTTTGCATCTTTTTGATGCTCTGCGCTGAATATTTCAAAACAGTTTACTGCTATTTTTGAAGTTTCAGAATCTGAACTTCAACCTTGCAGGTGACCCCATTTTATGGACTTCATCTTTTAATCTCCAAATAAGCTTCTAGTTTTCCATTTGGTGTCTAGCTTTGATAAACTTTTCACAGCATCTCCCTTCTCTCATATTGACCACAACTAATAATTGAAATAATTTTTCAGGGAAAGTTACCAAAACAAATAGACCAGGCCAAACAAGTTAGTGCTCTTGAAAAAAACTATTTTTAGCAACATTAAATCCTTTGTAAACTTTGTTGACAATAACAATAATAATTAGGATAAATAAAGTAATGAAAAATTAATGAGAAGATTAGCGTTATTAATAAAAAATATCATAATAAAAAACAATGATGACAATAAAAATGATAACAAAAACAACAAAAACAATAATAAATACCAACAACAGAAATAATATAATCAGTATTAACAACACCAAAAACGATGACTTCTACGAAAGTTCATTAATAAAAATTGGCCACCAGGGAAAGTCTCGACCATGGCCCCAAGGGAGCCCACCAAAAGTTAGTGCACTCTTCAAACATACTTTGTTCAATTCTGTTTTAATGAGCAATAGCTCAGTGGGTGAAGCGTTCAACTAATTATCTAGTTACCAGGTTCGATATCGTGTTAGACCGACAATAATAATAATAATAAGGTTAATAATAATAATAATAATAATAATAATAATAATAATAATAATAATAATAATAATAATAATAATAATAATAATAATAATAATAATAATAAAGTTAATAATAATAATAATAATAATAAGGTTAATAATAATAATAATAATAATAATAATAATAATAATAATAATAATAATAATAATAATAATAATAATAATAATAATAATAATAATAATAATAATAATAATAATAATAATAATAATAATAATAATAATAATAATAATAATAATAATAATAATAATAATAATAATAATAATAATAATAATAATAATAATAATAATAATAATAATAATAATAATAATAATAATAATAATAATAATAATAATAGAATCTTTGGTAACGCTTCAGTTCAAAATGGCCGATTCGTGCTTAAAGAATAAAATTTAGTTTAAATTAATTAATTTATAAGTTATGAGCTTTTTTAAGTTTTCTCAAGGCTCCAAATGTTATTTATCAGTTTTATGGAAATTCTGCTGGGTTTGCTGTAAAATTATTTTTTATTATATTCTATAAATTAGGGGTTTTTACTTTTGTAAAGAATATATTAATAACTATCAAATATTTTCCGTTGCCTTGCGGGTAAGCTCCTTGTCAGGAGCGAAG
The DNA here is from genome assembly GCA_964035795.1 of Pterobdella sp. o SKG-2022. Lineage (NCBI taxonomy): Eukaryota > Metazoa > Annelida > Clitellata > Hirudinida > Piscicolidae > Pterobdella > Pterobdella occidentalis. Next base: position 7,260,301 of record OZ038327.1, read on the forward strand.
GCTAAGAGAGAACTGACAGAAAACTATTCCCAGGTGATCTTTGGGTGAAGTTCCCAGAAAATAAATATATGGGTAAGGTGTGCTTTTCAGCTTTGGTAGGCAATCACCCTAGTGATGGTGTCACGATAAAAATACTGGTGGTAGTTCAACATAAAAATAACTAGCCTCAAAAGAAAGTGAAATGCAGAATAAATTAGATACGAATAACGGTGTCAATGAGACTTGAACCAAAGGTGACAGCCTCTCACCCGGCAGGTGTCTCATGGCCCAGCAGCATGAGCCCGGTCGTAACACAGTTACTGCTAAGAAACAGAAACGAAAATGGACAGTACCAGACAACAGGATTGTGATGAAGTGCTACTTTTGCAGCGAACCAAGTCGCTTCGGTACGGGAAGAGAATGCATAATATCTGGGAGAAAAGAAACATGTTCGCTGTAAGTCAGCAGAGATTGATTGACCAAAAAAACCGATGGTTTTCTGAATTAGAACTTGAAGAGTTAAAATTGTGTTGTGAAGATAAATCGTCAGTGCTTATAGAGAAGATAGGATGTGAAAGAAATGGAGTTGATAGGTTTGGTGATGAGGTGCCTATTGATAAAGATTCTTTTGAAATGGAAGCTAAAGACGAAGAAAAAACTTTGCTAAATCGGTTGAATGAAATAAATAAGAATAATAGAAGAATATTACCAGCATTAAGAGATATTGATAAAACAAAACTATATGCAGCCGTGAAGAAAATAGATGATATACTTGGCAAAATAAAAGTGAAAAGTATTACTGAAACTAATGATCTGATATATTGCGGAGCTGTTCTAGTGACTGATATGGTGGGAGTTAAAATTGGTAAGACAGGAATCAAGAAAGAACCCTGGTGGAAACGTCGACTAGAAGGCCAAATAAAAGATATAAGAAGAAAGCTTAGTTGGGTGAATGCAATAAAAGAAAATAAGCCAATAAAAAAAAATTTGGAAACGCTGCAAAGAAAATATAAGTTGAAAGAAACAAAACTGCTAGGAGTAAAAGAGGAGCTAATACAAAAATCGAAAGCCAAAAGTGGGAAAATTAAAAGATATGACCAACGAATAAATCAATACCATCAGAACAGACAGTTTAGGAACAACGAAAGTGGTTTCTATAGTCGCTTGAACAGTGAAGATGTGCACGTCACAAGTGAGATACCAGGAAAAGAAGAAGCAAGAGTTTTGGTCAAACTTATGGAGTAAAAATGGAACACATAATGAAAATGCCAAGTGGTTAAAAGACTTCAAAACTTCAATGAATGGAAAACCAAAACAAGAAAAATTTATTAATTCTGGAAAAGTACAAAATGTTTTGTCGAAAATACCAAACTGGAAAGCACCTGGACTAGACGGTGTTCAAGGGTTTTGGCTAAAAAACTTCAAGTCCATGCATCAATGGTTAGTAAAATATCTAGCAGAATGCTACAAAGGAACAACGCCAGCGTGGAGGACAAAAGGCCGAACGGTTTTGATACAGAAAGATAAATCAAAAGGAACGTTTGCAAGCAACTATAAGCCAATTACACGCCTACCATTATGTTGGAAAATATTGACAGCGTTACTAACAGATGAGATCTACGCTTTTTTGGAAAACAAACAGTTTCTCCCAGAAGAACAAAAAGAATGCAGAAGGAAAAGCAGAAGAACAGGAGATCAGTTATACATAGACAAGATGATACTGAAAGAGGTAAAAACGATAAAGAAAAATCTAGCAATGGGCTGGATTGATTACCAAAAAGCGTTCGATATGCTGCCCCACTCCTGAATAATAGACTGCCTTTATTCACTTGGGCTGAATAAAAAACTGATAACCTTCTTGCAATCCACAATGAAAAACTGGCGGGTAGAATTGACCTGTAACAATGAAAATCTAGGTGAAGTAGAAATAAAGAGAGGAATATTCCAAGAAGACTCATTATCTCCACTTTTGTTTGTCATAGCCCTCATTCCTCTAACGCAGATATTGAAAGCTACAAGATATTGTTACAGCTTTGCAAATAAGGAAAAGATCAATCATCTACTCTATATGGATGATCTCAAACTGTATGCCAAAACCGAGGAAGAACTCGACTCACTAGTACAGACAGTAAGAGTTTTTAGTGAAAATATCGGCATGAAATTCAGTATCGAGAAGTGTTCAATGTTAGTAATGAAAAGAGGGAAAAAAGTTAAATCAAATGGAATTAAGCTACTCGACGACACAGTAATGAAAGCATTGAGAGATGAAGAAGGATACAAGTACCTTGGTATATTACAAGCTGACGATTTACAGAAAAAAGAAATGAAAATCAAAGTCTTCAATGAATACAAAAGAAGAGTGCCAAAGATTGTTAAGACAAAACTGAATGAAAGGAATATTGTTGAGGGTATTAATACTTGAGCCATCCCTGTTTTGAGATATTCAGCGCCTTTCCTTAGTTGGACAAAGACTGAGCTTCAGTCAATAGATGGGAAAACAAAGAAACTCTTAACAATGCATAATGGACTGCACCCACGAAGTGATGTAGATAGGTTATATATACCAAGGAAAGTTGGCGGACGAGAACTGGCAAATGCTGAAGATACTGCTATCTTGGCCAAAATCGGCCTTGAGGATCACATCAAAAAAAGCGATGAAAGACTTTTATGTGCAGCTAGAGGTGATTTTGAAAATCCAGTAATTGCCACAGTGAAAGATATGAAGAAAAATATTCAAGATGAGAGAATAAAAAAATGGAATAAAAAAAGAATGTATGGACAGTTCTTAAGGGATACATCGACAAAAGTAAACAGAGTTAAGTTGGAGGTGGCTGAGAAAAGACGATTTGAAAATCCAAACTGAGTCACTTTTATGTGCGGCGCAAGAGCAAGCCTTGAAGACCAGCTATCTCAAATTCCATATAGATAAAACAGCTAATAGCCCATTGTGTAGAATGTGCGGCAACAAAGGTGAAACTGTTCAACACATAATCTGCGAATATGAGAAGCTCGCTCAAAAAGAGTATAAGAGACGTCAGGATAATGTTGCTAGAAGACTCCATTGGGACTTGTGTAAGAAAAATGGAATAAAATGCAATGTAAAATGGTACGAACATGAGCCAGATAGTGTTGTGGAGAATGATGACATAAAGTTGCTATGGGACTTCAATATACAATGTTACAATATGATAGAAGCCCGTCGACCTGACATTGTCGTTTTACACAAGAAGGAGAAAAAATGCTTGATTGTGGATGTTGCTGTACCTGGAGACTGCAGAATCAATAAAAAAGAAAAAGAAAAATTGATAAGTATCAGGATCTGCGAAGAGAAGTTAGCAGACTATGGCAGCAAAAGAAAGTGCATGTGGTACCGATTGTAATTGGAGTCCTTGGAAGTATAAGAAGAACTTCATAGGCTTTCTCCACCAATTAGAAATTAATACAAATATGGGAGAGTTGCAAAAGGCGGCATTACTCTGTACCGCAAGAATCTTGAGGAAAGTTCTGGAGCTGTAGGCAGACTTAATAAGACTGGTCATTAGTTATGACCCGTCTTACTAAAATTTTCTCAGTAAAATGCTAATGCTAATAATAATAATAATAATAATAATAATAATAATAATAATAATAATAATAATAATAATAATAATAGTAATAATAATAATAATAATAATAATAATAATAATAATAATAATAATAATAATAATAATAATAATAACTCAAGCTGAGACGGTGATTCTGAAGCAGCTTTATTGGCGACATCTCGAAGGGATTTTTGTGGGTTGGTGAAGGAAGTCTTCGGTAATAGGCGCTTCAGCTTCTGGTCATCAATTTTGTTTTCAACAAAGGACATCTCTCAGCTTCGTTCCCTCTAACCTCTGCCCCCAATAAGCAGCTGACCCACAAAAAAGCGACAAATCATTATCTTTAAAAAACCATCAGTAATATATTTTGAAAACAAATTTTCGATATCTTCCGCAATATTCATGCCCTCATGCACCACAATCTCCAAATTGTGTCCTTGGCATGACTTTGAGGGGTACCCAACCAACCTCATAGCACCTACAAGCTGGCAGAGATACTATTTTTAGGATATCCTGACCTACTTTTCTTGTCTTCCATACCCACTTAGATTTATATATCTTTCTGGGACTATTTTTTGGAAGACCCAACACGGGCTGTTTCATCCGTAGGCTCCCTTCATGCTTGTTGTTAACCACGGTTCTCCTATTGATAAGGATTACTTCATCAACTCGGATTACTTCTTCACAAACACACTCGCTTCCACTTGGTCTGTCCACAGACTCTCGGTGTCAAGTTTGTAGAATTGTTTTTGCAGTTAAAAAGTTGAAATGTATCGTGAATATGAATGTGACAGAGAAGACACAATGGTGAAAGAGGAGATGGAGATGAAATGTTACTAAGATATGATCGGAGGGAAAGTGATTTGTTGGTTCTTAATTGGGATAGAAGAAGACCATCACTATTTGAGTACAAAGTCGATTGTATTTTTTGAGGTTAGATTTTATTGCTTTAGGGTTTATATTTGTTTGGTCAGTTTGTATATTTATTGTATAACTGTTGTTGTGAAAAACAATTTTTTTTATATCTAGGGTGTTGATGTTGTTTCGTTATATAGTGAAGAGGATGAGAGGGATGAGAAGTTTTTTGGTTGAACTGGGAAGCATGAAGAGCAAGGTGATGATGCAATGGTAGTGTTTTAGTTTGGCTGTGAAGATGATGCATGCTTATGTCTGGTGCACCCAGTTGTGATTCTAAGTGTTGTGATTGTTCTCAGACTAGGTTCCTAGCTGCAAAGCAAAAAAAATATTGCTAGAACCAAAACAGTTTGATGGTTGAGGCAAAATATTTTTTCCACTTGAACAGAAGAACAAAAGATGCATAGATCTCTGTCGATTCCTTTGAATAATCAGCTTATTTAGTTTGTAGTCGAGTTGATACCATTACTTTAATCTGCTTTTGGAGGTTCTGTCAAGTGTCGAATCTTTATTCTTTGTAAGAATGCTTGCTGCCCTCCTATTTTGCTTTCGTATTTCACAATGTTTGGTTTGAGTGAAGTGTGATGAAGAAAAGCTGTGTAAAGAAATGTTTCAGAAGCTGAAATCTTGATACATCAATTTGTGGTTGGTTTATTGGCGCTTTATATTAATTAGCATTTAGCTGAAAATATTTTTTTCAAGCAAAAGCCAAGCCCGAGCAACCTCAAAAAGGTTAGAAGTTTTTGAACTTTTATAAATGTAAAACTATAAAAATTATTTAGCAATAAATTATAGTTCCAAAAAAATTTGATATTATCATTTTTTAAATGAATTTAATGCATTTCAACTATTTTAAACTTTTAACATTTATATCTGCAGCAGAAGGAACTTCAGCTTACGCGTTGTTTCCCTTGCTCTTCGTGACTTGCTTCACACTCGTCCTCTTTATCATGTTAGCCTCATTTTTCCTCTATATATCTGTGATTTCCAACATTGGAACCTCATGTACCCTCCAGTTACAAGGTCTTTTCGAAGGACTCTTTCGACTCAATAGCAAGCTTTTCGAAACAGGAAAATTCGAGAATCAAACAAAACCTGAAACAAGAAATGGAGAACTTGAAGAACAAAAGGAGAGATGATTATAAGAGGAAAAATTCAACCAGGAAGATGACTAAAATCAAAAAAACTAAAAAGAGTGAGTTGAATCTCACAAAGCTTGATGAAACGACCATGGCTCAAGATGGAGAAGTCGATGATGCAAATGTAGATGAAACCAGGTCTAAAAGGAGGAAACGGAAAAAACAGGAAACACCGAATCGAGGAAGTGTCATGAATAGTGATGCAGAAAAACAGAGTGGGAATAATGGAGAAAATATAAAACATGAAGCTGACATAACTAGCGATAAAGCGGCTCACAATATAACAACCAAGCACAAAAAGAAAAAGATGAAAACCGCAGAAGTAAAAATAGAAGAGACCATTGAAGATAAAAGTGTTGAAGAAATTGAAGCAGAACTGAAAAAACTGGGATACTTGCATTGAAGAAAGCTTTTTGAAATCGTTCTAATGACTTTAGGAGCTTCAGCGCGTCGATGGAACTCAGCCACAACTTTTGGGACGCCTTTCGGCTGACACTCACTGACGTTTTGTATTTCAAACTTAATGATTGAGTTTATTTAATAAAACCTAAAGTTACAACTTTTGACAAACTTTCAACTAAATGGCTTTTTAAGCCATTTGACCAATCAGTACCACCCCCTTGAGAGATGGACAAAGCACTGAAGACCTTTCCATGGAAATCCTGACTGAAGTTATCTTTCTAAGAGCCAAACATAAATATTTAAATGAAAAAACTTTCATGAGTTTATTTCATGGCACGAAGCTCTTCATAAGATGAACTTGCATTATGAAATAAGGTAGGAGTTGTTGGTTTTGGGAAAGCTGTCGTTGAAAATGGTCGTTCAATTTATGCCTTATATCTTTTCTAAAATTTCATAAAACCTATTTGTTTTAATTATTTTAACCTTTCAAAAACATCGTGTGTATTTTTTTCGATATATTGGAACGAAAAACATCAAATAAAAGGACTTTTTAATAAATTTATTGAGAATCAAAAGCTATAATTTTTGATGAGTTTAACTAACGTTTTATGATAAGGCTAAACTTATCGAAAATTATAGCTTCCGATTCTCAATAAATGTATTAAAAAGTCCTTTTATTTGATGTCTTTCATATATTTTAATGAAAATGGACTGAATGATTGTGAATGAACGTGTTGAAATGGTAGCATAAAAAAAAGTTGCAGAGTGTGGAAGTTTGAGATTCACAAAATATTTTTGAGATCAATGTTGATTATTTGAAGTTCTGTTGATCGATGCTACAAATCTCAGTTCTGATGACCTCACAGTATTTAGAGTGATTGGTAAAAGCATGTTATCTTGTAACTGTATGCTGGACCCAGAAACAGCTTGCCTATCCAACACATGGCGGAATTTTAATTTTGACCTCGTTTAATTAGTTTTGATATTTCAAAAATTTCTCATTTAACTGCTTCTTCACCAGACAAGATAACTATTGACTTTAGTTCTTTTCATCTCATTTTATGCCATATTCCTCACTAGTTCTGTTTTAGTATTACAATGCTACAGTTTGCCCTCATCCAATTGGTTCATTTCTTATACATTGCTCCCACGTCTAATTACATTTTATTAACTGTTTTCTTCTTTCCCATTTTTGTTTCCATATTCATTTCTTTTAGTATTGCTAATTGTTGGTCTTGAACCTTCGCATCTGCAAAATAGAGGCAAATGATCAGATTCCCAAGCTAGTCACATCTGGTTAGATTGTCATCTGGTCATTAACTATTCAACCCTTTATACCAGTCTCTAGTTCACTTATCGGTCTTCATCTTCCCCTCATGTTCTTTCAATCAGCGCTATTCTTAGAAATTTTTTCCCGCACCTCGAATTTTGAGCCACAAGGTTATTGAAACAATTGCTGTCATATATGTGACAAAAATAATCGGAGGAAACCTGGCTCTTTGTGCGATAAAGTTTTCCACTTCACATTTATTGTTCCTAAACTCTCTAAAATTAGCTCTGCTAGTTTAGTTACATGGAAGTGTTCAATATGTGCTGACTTCATCATTTCGAACCCGCCATAAACACCAGAACTTCAGAGTCAGCTTACAACCTTTACCAAATTTTCTAGTGGAACCATCGTTTCTTCGTCGCGTCTTTTTCAGGGTTGCCACATACTACTTAAGATGCCTAAGAGCTCAGATTTCTTAGTTGCAGAAGCCTTTGCCGAGACAATGACTCGTTAAATGGCCTGAAAAACTTTTCTAAACGTTCTAAATTTCAATTTTGCTAGGCACGTTTTGGCTCTTCCACAAAACTCCCACAAAGTCTCAAAACCAAGCCCTCTCTAAAGATCTAACATTGCTTTTTTTCAACGATCAAGAGCCTCGATTAGACTCCACCTAGCTCGTCCTGCTAAGTCACAGTCTAGTGTTGTTGATGCCAAAACAGTTGCGTGAACGCCAAATTGATCGAAGGCAATGTTTCCACAGCTGTGCGTGTGGTTGCGTCAGACGATATGGTTACCTCCCTCAATGAGGATGTTTTGGACACTCTCCGTCTTTATCATCCCCCTTTTCCTGCTGATATTCGCCCAACACCTCCTTCACCCAATCCAATTAGTTCTAATACAAACGATCTTCTAGTTTGCAATCTTTCTTCTTAGTTGTAGTGCAGAATTAGACGGTTTCAGACCCAGACACCTGAGAGACCTCCCTTCATCTTTGACATTCGAAGCTGGAAGAAAATTAACAAACTTAATCTCCAACTTCTGCAACAGATTGTGGCATCCTTCCTCATTTTGCTCTCCATCTAATCTTTTCAGCTAAACTAATCTCTCTGCGAAAAAGTGATGTTATTTGTTCCATTGCACTAAGTAACGTTTTCCAAAGGGTAACGTTCCAAATTGCTTCTTGCAGGGTTGTCAAGGAGCTTTGCAACAAGCTGCATCCAATCCAATTAGGCGTAGGTGTTCGCAATGAATGTGAAGGGGCTATCCATTCTATTCGTGTATATATTTCAGAACAGATCATTTTAGTTAAACTCGATTTGAAAAACGTCTTCAACTTCGTTCGCCTCGATTATCTTCTTGAAGTTTGTCATCTCCGTGCCCCTTCTCTATTCAACCTGGTTCGTCTCACGGACCAACTTCAAAACGACCTTTTCATTATTGACCAAATAATATTATCTGCACCAGAGGATCAACAAGGAGCTTTTATCGGGCACTTACTATTCTTAGCCATCGACAACATAGTGAGGTCGGTCCTTTCCTCTCTTTAACATATGGTATCTTGACGATGCAACATTGAGAAGACCAATTGATAAAATTCATTATTTGAAAAACATTATTGCTACCCTCTTTATGATCGGCCTCCAAACAAACGCGTCAGAATCAGAAGCTGTAAACTTAACTTTGGACATGGTCGACTTTCAGAACCCTTTAGATAAAACCAATGGCATACTGAAAGAGGTCCAGACCAGCCCTCTCGATAAGCTGGATATGCTTGGCACCCCAATTTTCAGTTTTCATTATTCTGTGGTTCAAAATACGCAGTCGATCGAAAAGCACAAGCCACAACCTCACAAAAACATATTTGATTGGTGGACAAAAATTCCCGAAATAAATATAAAAAATTTTTATACGGGTATTATTCTTTATTAAATAATATTTATACAAAAAATTTTGTTTAATAATAAAATTGAGTTGAGATTAAACGCTCAGAATGACGATTTATTGTAACATAGCTCATCCAGGAGTGTTATGCTTGCGGTAATATAGCTTACGAATTGAAGCTTGCGGCGAACAAAAAAGCTTGCAATATTTTCTGTGTTCGGCCAAAACGATCTTTATATATATATCAAATACTATAATTCCAAGTAAAATAAAAATTTTATTGTTCCATTCGGAATTTTTATTGTTTTATAAAAGCTTGAAGTGAACTTTATAATAATCTTCAGGTTGGGGTATGTACATTATGAAATATTTGAAATACTTTTTTATATTTGTGTTGACCTAGTTTTAAGGTCGAAAGAATGGACAACAAATTTAGTAGAAGTGTAAGAACTGCAAATCAAAGTGGATTATTGAAAAAGCATAGAGAATCAGTAAACTTACACACGCTCAATAACACTAATATAAATATCATAGAAGAAAGTCAGCTTGAATTACTTGGTAATAATGAAAATTTTATAATAGAAAAATTATTAAATGACTGTTGTCTCACCAAATGTTATTTGAAATGTAGACTGTGTTTTTTGCGAACACATGTTTAACTGCCCCTGTATGGACTTTTCATTGAGAAAAACTATTTGCACTCATATCAACTTTTTAGGAATAATACTAAATTATAGCTTAAATAGCAATACTACTACTGTCCTTACTAATACTACTACTACTAATAATAATAATAATAACAACAACAATAATAATTAAAAATTCTGAATGAAACAATAAAATTTGTATTTTACTTGGAATTATAGTATTTGATATATATATAAAGATCGTTTTGGCCGAACACAGAAAATATTGCAAGCTTTTTCGTTCGCCGCAAGCTACAATTCGTAAGCTATACTACCGCAAGTATAACACTCCTGGATGAGCTACGTTACAATAATCTCAACTCAATTTTACTATTAAACAAAATTTTTTGTATAAATATTATTTAATGATTAATAATACCCGTATAAATTAATTTTTTTTGTGAATTTTTGTCAACCAATCAAATATGTTTTTGTGAGGTTGTGGCTTGTGTTTTTCGATCGACTGCGAATTTTGAACCACAGGATAATGAACACTCAATTTTTAGCCCCGAAGTCAAAGATTCTCTTTCAGCCACTCTGAGTTGCTGAAAATAATTGGAAGGCTTCCATCCCTGAATGCTCACCTGCTAAAAAATTATCTCGCGATACTTTAACTTTTCTTCATCCTTAGATGTTCTAATAGCTACCATGAACTCGAGCTTTTTGGTGAATACAAATCTACGCTCAGAGGAAGCGCTGCCAAAATAGGGAGTTTAAATTTCGATGACTCAGGCTGGTTGCAGGCTAAACTCCCTGTTAAAGATGGAAGAATCGGTCTTTGATCTTCCAGCTTATCTTTTTTTGCTTGCAGCTTGTCGCTCTTTGGTTTTCAACGTTCTCATTGACACCATTAGAGCACCATATAACACCAGCAGTGATAGAAGTCTGGGTTAAAAGGTATCTGCAAGTTGTCTCTAATGCAGAAATACAACAAATTGAAATAAATTGGTGAGCACACAATAAATTGAAAGCATCGTCAGACCAAGAAAAACTTTTCTTCTTAGTTTCGGTCTTTCTATCTCGCTCTGGTGCTTGGCTGAATTGTTTACCTAACTCATCAACAGGCGGGTTACGAGATAAAAAATCATTCAGAGTCTCTATAGCTTGGCCTATGCTCCCTTCACAAATGTCGCTGTGGAGCTCAAGTAGACGTCGTGGGCAGACATCCGTTGTCCTTCAAGTGCTGGCAGTATTCCTAGGCATCAAACGCTGAATTATTAAGTCAAAAGAGCCTCTGACAAATTTGGTTCACCTAGCCAGCTAGAACCGATAGGCTTTGACAGAGAAGACGGCAAACGGCCTTACTATTTTTTCGATTAAAATAGTCGAATGCCTAATCTGGGACACTACCTGCACCGATAATTTTTTCTCATCCCACTGGCTCCAAGCAGTAGCCAATCATGGTTGGACTTTCCAATGTTTTCGCTAAATTAAACTGGTAAAAAGCGATTCGATCTCTAAAGATAAGCTCTTTATAGATACCACATTACATTGAATTACATGAAGTAAAGAAGCAAAGATGCTATAAGATCATCTCACGTGAGTCTAATAATTATGTAAAAATCTTTTTGAGATGTCCCACAAGACAATTGAGAAGAGTGGAAAAAAGAAGCAGAAGATTCATCTACCTGGCCGTCTGAGTATTTATTTATTTGCCATCATAATATGATGAAAAAACTTTGTCATGGGTTTGGGTTAGGTCTTAAAGATCTCTTTGACAGGTTGAAATGGAAAGAAAAGGTTAGATCGTGGAAAGAAGTCAGTGACCCCCTGGAAAAGGGAAAGATGCTGACTATAATGAAATGACACTGATGATACCCACCACCAGCACCCACTCATGCATCAAATAAATTGAGAACACGATTTATTTAACAAACACAACTACCATAACAATCATGATTTATGACGCCATCATAATCTAAATAGCATCATTGTTGCCAAGCAGAGCAAATTTGTGGCAACGATGAAGCAAAAAGATAGAAAAGATTTGAAACATTGGAAACCTTGATTGAAAATGCCGAGAAATAGCAACAACACATAAATATATCAACAACTTATATGCAAATAAACGTCTGTCACGTGACACTATGACATCATCAAAAGAAATGTTACGACGTTTAAAAATAATTACTATGAAATCATTAAAATAATCCTCTTTATCAATTGAAGTTGAAATAATTATGATATCACTAGAATTCATATGACATCATAAAGTCCTTATAATGACATCACAAACTTAAGATGGGTTTGCAAGGTAGAACAATGACTAAAGAAACAAAACAAGAGATGCACCAAATATGATTGGGAGCTAATTATAGAACAGATGACGTAACAATAATTATGATAAATAATTTGATGAAAGAGGGTAATGATGACGTAACAATAATCATGATAACTTATGAAGGAGGGCGATGATGGAAGCATAAATCTTATAAAAATTTAATTCAAAACACCCACATCGTCTTGAACAATTGATATTTTATTCTGAAAAGCATCATTTACATCCAAGAGCATCATTTAGACTCACAAGAGCATCATTTAGACTCACAAGAGCATCATTTAGACTCACAAGATGCATCGTGAAAGAAGGCGAGGTTGAGTTGACCTGCATGTAAACCTTCAACTTACTTTTGCATTACTAAGAATTTAAAAGCACCCCCACCATCATCATCATCATCATCATAACCATCCCACCACCACTATCATCATCATCATAACCATCCCACCACCACCACCGTCATCATGGTTGGGCATGATTTTGTGGAATACTGAACAAAGATACATGAAAGTTATTCTAAAAAAGATTGAGAATTTAAACTTTGGAATTATAAAACACTACTGATAATAATATCAACGAAAACATTGTTGCAATGTCAATAATTATAAATAAAGTGATATTAATAATAATAGGAATGTGAAATGAAAGCAAAATGCACCCAAGTAGTTGCTTCTTCGTGAGAGGTGGATAGTTATGACCAATCGGAGGTGGATAGTTATGACCTAATAACTCTATGACCAATCAGAGGTGAAATTATGAGAATTATGAAAAAAATGACAATAAATAAAAAATATAATAATGATGATGATACAATAATAATAATAATTAGCTTAACGGAACAATCACAATAAAGATGATATAATAATAGAAATAATAATAGGCATGTAAAGTTGGCAATGACGCCACTATTGGAGATGGTGGTTCATATAGTGGCAACTTGATGTTTGGTTGAGAAAAAGACAGCATGTTAGCAGAAACATATGAACATGACTCATAATAATAAGAATAACAATGATAATAATAAGGGAGAAATAAAATAGCGGAAATGATTATTGAAGTGGTGAGAGAATGATGATAGAAATGCCGTAACAATATTTGGATTCTATACAAACAAGCTAAATACATGCTATTTGGAGGGTGGTGGGTAGAGATAGGTAGAAAGAAATGGAGAGGTAGGTAGATATATGGGAAGATGGATAGAGAGAAAGGTAGAAGAATGGAGGTAAATGGAGAGGTAATAAGAGGTAGAAAAAGAAAATATTTTACAAAATTATCAACCATAAAATCATTTCGTTTCTTATCATTTGTGCCTAATATTTTTTCTTATTATTGTTTTTCTTTACTTTTATTATCATTCTTTTTCCTTATTGCTATTATTATTTATCTATTCCTTATTGTTCCTTCTTCTTATTGTTATTATTGAGCACATCCCTGGCCTGCTTGAGTAGTTGCTGCAGATGAGAGTTGTCACAGCACGCCACTTTCAAGAATGCCTCGTCCTGTCACCATCATCATCATTATCACCACCACCATTATCATCATCATCATCATCACCGCCATCCTCATCATCATCACCCTTATTAGTTATATTTTTTAAATTATGTCACCACAGCTTCATTGGAACTGATAACAGTCATAACTATTATCATGGGAACAATAAATCTAAATACATAAAACAAAACAATACAGGTAAATAATAAAAATAATCAGAGAGTATACTATTGAAAGATATTATTATTATTATTCTGTTGTAGCGCTTGATTGTCAATATTGAACACAAGGTCAAAAAGAACATACCTTACTCCCCTCAGTGTAACTCACACACCTCTGCACCTTCCCTACCCTCTCCTTCTTGTCCCCATCATCAGCATTTCTGTCTTCATCACTAGCATCTATACTCTTTGACTTGAACAGATTTTGTCTGGCATCACCACCCCCAGACACCGTTTGACCACCATTTTCTCTGACGTCATCTAACGCCACCATATCCTTATCAACATCTTCATCATCAACATTTGTATTATTATCATTATTGTTTTTGTTGTTGTTATTATTGTTGTTGTTGCCAGGGGTGCATGTATTAAGTTTAAAGTTGAGGATATCATCATCATCATCACTCAAGATCTTGCTCTGCAAAACAATAATAATAATAATAATAATAATGCAAATAAAAATAATATTCACAAAAAGGCGGCAACATCAAAAAGCTAGCAAAACAGAATAGACGAGGAGGTTTAGGAATGAAACTTTTGCAAGGAAACCAAACTTTTGCCCCCTTTGTTGATTTGGAGAAGGCTTCCGACCAGATGCCAAGGAAGGTGATTGAATGGGCGCTGAGAAAGAAGTTGGTTCCAGAAAGGTTGTTTCAGGCAGTAATGTCAATGTACAAAGAAGCAAAAACGCGGGTTCAGGTTGGAGGTGGACACTCGGAAGAATTTGATGTTGGTGTAGGTGTCCATCAAGGATCGGTTCTTTCACCGTTTTTGTTTTCAATAGTGCTAGATGTGTTGTCTGAAGAAGGAAGAAAAGGTGTTCTATATGAACTGCTTTATGCAGATGACTTGGTTTTGATGGCAGAGACTGTGGAAGAACTAGAAGCAGATTTTATCCATTGGAAGGCAGCTTTGAAGAGAAAAGATCGAAGGTTAACCTTGGTAAGACAAAAGTCTTGGAAAGTAGCTGTGGTAGTAGGGTTGTTGTCTTGGCTAAGATTGATCCATGTGGTGTGTGTGGTAAGAGGGCTAAGGTAAATTGTGTGGAGGATTCATGAGCAGTGTGCTAGGGTAAAGAGAGCTTCTTGTAGAATGAATAGAAATTTTGAATGCAGGGTTTGTATGAATGTTTCAATTAATCAGACAATCAAATTTTTTTATAGTCCGTTTTTCTTTACCAAGGATTGGACTTTTTGAAATCTCTGTCGAAGCCAGCCTTTCCATTTAAAGCTATTGAAGGGATCAGCTCAAGCCATGTCTAGCTTTCTTTTGTCATTCAACAAAAGTTCGTTCCAAGTTTTTTTGGCCTTTCAGGTTTCTTGCAAAAATCTAACTCCAACTTTCGCATTTGAGAAATCCAACCAGTGCTAGGCTCCATGTGTCCAAACCACCTCATTCTGCTGGTACGAAGAACTACCTCAACATTCTGAATACCAAATTAAGAAAAGAGTCAGAATGAACGTTATCCTTCGTTCTAACGTTGAACATCCAGCGAATCATGGCAAGGTCGTTTCGTTTAGAGTGGTTTAATGTAGATAAAATAAGGAATGTAATAATGTCTCAAATGGCTGTCTGAATAACGGTGAAAACTATCGCTATGTATGTGCTAGTTTTCCCTCGCAAGGCTGGGCTGGAAGGCATTCAACAGTATGTCTTCTATGTTATGTGGTAAAAGACACACATGGAATATCAAAGGACAAATTTATAGAACATGTGTGAAGCCTGTCATGACATATGGCTCCGAAACTTGGGTGGTAAGATCCATTGGAGACAATTTTAAGAAGAGTAGAAATATGGATGCTTTGAATGATGTGTGGTGTGCAGCTAGCTGATGGTGTGAGTACAAAAGAGTTTATGGCTAGATTGGGGTTAGATAATGAGATTGTTGAAGTGGTGAGACAATGGAGTTTGAGATGGCTGGGCATGTTGTAAGGAAAAGGGACTATGATTGTGCCAAGCAGGGGTGGAGGTTTGAGGTTGAAGGTAGTAGAGGAATGGGGGAGACCGAGGTGGGCATGTAAAAGTTTGTCAAAAACAGTGTTTGAAAATCCCTCTAAAAAGGTGAAAAAGGGTGGAAAGATGTGAGTGGCCCCTTGAAAAATGGAAAGATTTTGACTACAATAAAATGATACACAACATGGAAACAAGAAAAACTTTGATGACAACAAACCAAAAACAACAATATGATCATACAACAACGTCAACAGAAAACGACGACACACAACAATCAACAACACCAACAGAAAACGTCAACACACAACAATCAACTCACAGGTGTCTCAATGCAGATGAGGGACTGGTCATTGTTGCTGCACTCAAGCTGTGTGGTGATGTAATAATAACAATAAAAATAATGACAATACCAATAAAATAGAAAAAATAAAAATAATCATAACAACAATTATAATAGCAAAAATAATGCGAATGAAGCGACAGTGAAGATGACCAGCAATTGGGTGGAGGGAGAAAGGTGGGAGGAGTTTAGCTTGCTGTTCTTTTTGCCCTTTCTACTGCTGTTTAAAATATTCTTTTTGTTCTTGAAGTTTTTTGTTATGATGAAAGCTGTGACATCATTGCTGACGTCATCCTTGATGGTGCTTGTGCTGTTGTTGGCACTTATGTTATTTTTGTTGGCAACCAAAAGATCACTACTGTTATTACTAGTGTTTACACTAAGGGGATTATTGGTATTACTGTTGTTATTAACAACAAAGTTATTATTATTATTGTTGACTACAAAGTTATCTTTATTATTATTGTTGTTGTTGATACTACCAAAGATATTATTATTTTTATTATTGCGATCATCATCAGGAAATATTTGTTTCTTGCAAGGCAGGTGAATCAACAGAGAGTCAAATCTGGAGCAATAATAATAATAATAATAATAAAAATGGAAACAATAGTCATAAGAACAATCATAGTGAGCATAACAATAGAAGAAGTGATAAAGAACAGAAATAAAAATATAACAAAAATGTGATCGGGAATAAAAATTAATATATTGTTAATAATAATAATAATAATCAATAACAACTTCAATAATAATAATAATAATGATGGTACTGATTGGAGAGACTGTTGTTCTTGATCCTCTTTGAGACGGGAGTGGTGTTGTTTGGGTGGTTCAGGAACTGCGTTGAATCATTCCATTATATGCATCCTCATCATCATCATCATCATTATCACTACCATCACCAACAATAATTATTAGTATGGTAGATAAGACCCTATTGATTAGTAAGTATAATGGTGAAATGGATCTGTGGCAGAAAGAAGGGCTTTCAAAAAAATGTGTTGATAATAAATGAAGCCCTTCCTTAAAGATAAAAAGAGGAGCCAAGAAAGGCACAGTTATGAGGGGGGAGCCAAGAAGTGAATAAGCTTCGTCAAAACCCTGACAATATCTATAAATTTGTTAGTTGAAGGGAAGGGGGTGATGGATGTAGAAAAAGACATGCTAACAAAATGGAAATCTAGCCTATTTGAGATGATTGCCTCACCTAACCAAGCAGATTTGAGAAGCAAGGAAACTTGGTAAGGAGATTTGGTAAGCAAGGAAACTTGGTAAGGAGATTTGGTAAGCAAGGAAACTTGGTAAGGAGATTTGGTAAGTAAGAAGGAAATCAATAAAACACAAACACCTATATGAAATGAACAACAAAACACCAGCTGCATGAAAACATTGAAGATGAAGGGAACCTTGGATGGAGTGAAAGTAGTCTTAGTGCAGTTTCTTTGTTTTCGTTTGAGGATGTTTGGGAGGGAGTCTTTGTTGTTCTTGTTGTCTTCATGTCCCTTTGCCTCACTCCCCATCTGCTTGCCTCGAGTGGATAGGTGGGTAGTGGGGGGTTTGGGGTGGTTTGTGGGTGATAAACTAATTCTGTTATTTTTATTATTATTAATATAGTTGGTATTGTTATTATTATTATGGTAGTTGGTATTGTTATTATTATTGTTGTTATGATGGATAGGGTGATGTTGGAAGATATTCTTTTTGTTGTTAATGTTGTTCAGGATGTTTGCCCTGTTGTTTGTGGTCAATCTCAATACATTATTACTATTCCTATTAATATTATTGTTATTATTAGTATTGCTGTTGTTATTATTAGTATTATTGTTGTTATATGAGGGTATGTTGCACAAACGATCTCTGAAGACTTCCCTGTGATGCTTGTGACTAACATCACTGCCTGCCTTAATATGACCATTATTAATTTCATTATTTTTATTATTAGAATTGTTGTTGTTTTTTTGTTTGTAATTATGTATCAAACTGGGTTCAGAGAATTTGTGTGTTTTGGGGGTGGAAGAGAGGGGAATGTGGTGAAAGTCTTTAGGGAAGTGGTGTGGTTGTTGTGGTGTTACAACATGTTGTTTAGTTTCTGAATGCTTAAAGTGTTGTGGTTGTTTGTTGCACAACATTTGTTGTAAGTGCTGTCTAGGAGCTTTGATGTTTTTCAAATGTTGTTGTTTGTTGGTGTGTTGAGGAGTTGTTGTGTTGGCGGGCCCATCATCACTCGGGGAGATACAAACCAATGCACCTACTCCTCTGTTGCTCAAAATGTACTCTGAGGTGGAATGGTGATGTGGTGGTAAAGATGGATATAAAGGTTTATATGGGCGTGAGAAGAGGTCATGAAGATAGACAGATAGTTATGCAGACAAAAAAATACACAGTTCCTTTAAATTTTGATGAGTTTGAAGAGAAAGATTTGTCACAAATTGTAATAAGTGATACCTTCTTATAACTTATTATCTATTATTGATAGACAATATGTAGACAGACAGACAAATATATAGACAGATAGACAAATATGTAAACAGCCAGACATACTCTTCTTGTAGGTGGTTCCCTTGGTCTGTGTGAATGTCTTGTTGTCCATGTGTATCTTGAGGTTCCTGATCACTTGAGTCTTATTATTATTATTGCTTGTGTTATTATTATTTTTGTTGTTGATAAGGTTATTTTTATTATTGTTGATAATATTCGAAGAATCATCTTTTATTTTTGCACAATGCAAACTCAAAGCACTGTTATTGAGGCTAGCATTAGCACTATTGCAACTGTTGTTAGCGCTTGTATTAAAGCTGTTGTTGTTATGGCTCACATTACCACTGTAATATTTATGAGCTTCATCTTCTTCTTCATCATTTGTGCTCAGTATGGTGTTGTTGGAGTTGCTACTGCTGTCCAGACTACTCAACTTATTATTATTGTTGTTATTCTGGTTGTTGCTCAATTGAATGTAATGGCAGAATTGTGAAGAAATTGCATTGTTTAACACATCATTATTTATGTTCTTTGGATCATTAGTGGCCCCCATGTGATCCTTCAAATTGAAACCACTACTCAAATGGTTGCTGAAGGTCTCAAATAGGCTAGACAATTCATCTTCATCCAACACATCATCCTCAGTGAAAAGATCATTATCAGGAACATCATCATTGAAAAGATCGTTATCAGTAGTATCATTGAATCCCGATTGGTTGAGAGGTCCCAGGATATTTTTCAATGGCCTGTTATTGGAGTAATGAGGATTGCTGCAAATTGGATGAAAGGATGGTGTGAAACAGATGGAATGAAGTCAAGCAAGTGATGACTCAGTATATGAAACGAATGTTGTTAATGATGGTGACATATGGATAATGACAAAAGATGATGATAACGATCTCAAACTCTCAAATGAAACACTCACGATATGTTGAGTCCCTGCATTCCCGTGTAGGTGAGGTCAGGGATGATTGTGATTGGCTCGATGCTTTCCAAATCCTGTATCTTGATTGGCTGTCCTAGCTTATTGGGGTCTTTGTTATTGCGTAGATTCATTTGTGACATGATTTGACGCTGGTTGAATGAGTTGAATTTGATTGGTTGTTGATTGATGATGTCATCAGCTTGTAGAAATCCCTCAGACAAAATGGGGATGAGTGATTGATCAAATTCGATGTCAGACTGTGGTGATTAGGGTAGATGATAGAGAAAAAGGTGATATATGGTGAGGCATTTAATGATGAGTCGAAGTACATAGTGGGTGGAAACAAATAACAAGTTGAAATAGCATTCAAAATGAGAATAACTACTTTTAATGAGAGAAGATTTTTGATAAGTCTTATAGATTTAATTTTGAACAAAATGTAATTCATAATGATGAACTAAATAAGTCCTGTGCAGAATCAATGGTGAAGAAACACTAACATTGACTAGAGAACATAATGCTTTGTAAATGGAATTTACAATTTTACATTTGAAAAACTTAGGGAGATGAGTGATTTGGTTTGGATTAATATTTAAAATAAAGTATGAATTAAAAATAAATTGGTATATATTATGAATCAGAAAGTAATGGCGACGTACTACATAGGCGTCTGAGAGTTCGATGGGTTGCCCCATGTCGAAGTTGACGTCAGCAGGGTGGTCTTGCAAGTCAACCATTTTGAACAACTAATTATAACTTTTTGTTTTAACGATGACAATTTTTCAAAGTTATATGCTTTTTTCTAGACAAATTTTATTCCGGTGGAATTTGCGCCAAAGCAGTAAGAGGATTTAAAATGGATAAAATACTTCAGTTGAAAGTTCAGAGTTGTAACGGAATAACAAGTTCAAAAGTTAAAATTAAACTAAAAACCGTGGATAAAGATTTGTGATGTGATTTTTATGCGAAAGGTGTTAGTGTGTTGATCGGAAGCTGGCATTGTTTCATCGAGTCACAAAAATATCAGCCAAAATTTATCCCAAAGTACAGATTAAATTCTGTTTACATAAAATTAACTTTATGCGTTACTCAAATAACACATAACTTGGATTTTGACGAGATTTTTAACAACCATCAACCAAAACTGGCGCTTTGTCAAAGATACTAAATGCTGTTTTAGGTAAGTCGCATTTATTTAACAGACAAATTATAACAAAAACTGATGAAAGATTAATATTAAAAATGAAATTTACATCAAATTAAAATTTTATAAAAATTTTGAATTTTAATTTTTTCAAGAATGTGTCAAAATATTTTTAAAATGATGAAAAAGTTATTTAAATAGTTTCATACGCAATATATGTAAATTTAAAAAATCAAATACTTCACAAAAATTATGAATTCAATTTTTTAAATTAATATCTTAGAAAAAAAAATTAATTTTACTTCAACTGTCAAGTTCATTTAAAAGTGAATTTGGTTTTAGTGGTCTGATATTTGTTTAGGTCCTGTCTAAAAAAACTTCTACAAATTATGTGAAAGTTACATTTCTTTTTATTAAAAATATTTTTAAGTAAAAAAAAAATTTTTAAGTTTTCAGCTCATTTGAAACTTTTCCGGTTTCCATACTGAACAGCTCCGATGTGAGAAAATCCTGCAGAGAAAATCCTTGAAATTAATAAATAATAAATTCGTTTTTTTTAACAAAAAAATTGAGACTGTTATTGCAAAATTATATATATCAAGGTTGATATTGTGAACTAATCAAGATTAAAAAAGAATCCCCCAAAAGGATCATTGAATGCAAAAAAAATGTCAGTGAATCAATCAGTGCGAGTGAGTACACAGGAGAAGGTGGGAAAGCACTATTGATAATAATCATATTTAATCTCACTACTGCCATCATCATCCCCATACCACCATCATCATCATCAAACTCTCATTATCATCATCATTACCACCACTATCATCATCATTACCTCCATTTATAATATCCTCATCATCATTATTATTGACCCACCCCACCACGCAGGTTTTAAAGGTCAAATCTTCAGTAGAGAACTATTATCATAACTTAGTTTCACAACATGCTGACAGATTAGAGAGGTGATGATGATGATGATGGTAGTGAGGATGATAACGATGATAATGATGATGACTGAGTGAATCCAAAAGTGTATTTAGAGCACCGTTGGGTACCCTGACAACTATATTAGGAAAACAGTGCAATAAAAACAGGGGTATGGAATTAGCCAACCATCTCCTTAAAATTTTGGCAAACCCAACTTTGGAAGTTTCAAACAGATGTAAACAATATGAACTACAGTATATCAACAACCAATAATATCTCATCAGCTGACTGCAGAAACATCATCTCAATAACCAAAAACAACATCAACAAAATTTTAGTAAAAAACAACAACAACATCTCAACAAACAAAAACAACGACATTTTTATGACAGACATCATCAACACAATCTAAACAACGCTTTAAGCACCGTCGACAACTTGGAGTAGAGAGCATCCATACTAAAATAGAAATACCTCATCTCAGGCGCATAGGCCATGTTTTGCGTCTACCCGACGACAGATTGGTAAAGAGAATGGTACTAAGTTGGAATGCCGAACTGGAGGGTTTTACAAAAGCAAGGAGAAGACAACAGACGGCACTCAGCTACTGGCGCAAACTCCTAACTGATGCAGCAATCCCGCATGAGAACTTGCAAAAAATAGTCACAGACCGCAAAAGATGGAACTCCGAGGTCAACAATCGAAGGAAGTGTCTGAAAATGTACGAATGTCAGCAAGGACACCAGAATAGTGAAAATCGACGTCTACCTGGCAAAGGAACACTACACGTGCCTGGGACACATTCAACCACTGAATTCACATGTGAGGCAGAAGGGTTTGGTTAAACTTTCAAAAGCAAAGCAGGTCTGGCAATACATAAAAAAAGAATGCACAGGATGATGCAAACGCCAATTGAAATAACCTGTGCACACTGTCGAAGAATCTTTAACCAAGAAGCGACTTGGAACAACCATCAAAAAACGTGTAAGGGAGAAGAGGTCGATGGCAAGAGGTTCAAATGTGGAGTGTGTGGGCTCTAGAGAAATAAGGCAAATCGGGCTAGACACATGAGAACACATAACAATACACCAGTACACCAAAACACAACTACACTAGCAAGAACATACAGAAACAAAACAAAGCAATGCCAAAACTGTCAACGTATACTGTCAGCCACGAACATGGCTAGACATATGCGGACATGCCAATAACCTCCCTAAGTCGGTTCTCTCATGCTTCTTAATGATGCGATAAACGACAAGATGGTGATGGTGATGGTGATGATGAGGATGAGGATGATGATAGTTATGATATGAGTGTATCAAATTGATATCCCAGGTTTAATGTTGACAAAAAAAAACATGATAATAATAATAATAAAAATATAATAAAAAAGAAACATGAAGTGAGCATTACCTGCAGCTACTCAATGTGGACTTCCCGTGGAACCCAGGTAATTTGCCTGAAGTGTATCCCGCGGAAAGTCCCAGCGAACCTATCAGCACAGAAATGATCAAAAAAGCCATTAATAAGATGTGGTTGGGAAAGCAATGGGTCCTTTTGGTATTGTTGCTGAGATGCTCAAGTCCTCTGGTTCAAGTGGTGCTAGTATGTTTCGAAATCTCATCGAAAACATAATCTCTGTGCATCGTATATCGTCTGAGTGGCAGGAAAGTCACATAATCAGTGTATATAAGGGAAAAGATGATGCTTTAAACATTTCAAATTACAGAGGTTTGAAGTTAATTAGACAAGTTATGAAGGCTTTATAGCGCATGGTGGAAGGATTCATGAGACAAAGAGTGCTGCTTGACGAAATGCAATGTGGTTTGATGCAAGGTCGAGGCAAAACTGACGCCATATTTATCCTCCGTCAGTTACAAGAAAAACATCTGGTTGCTGGCAAGCCCCTCTACTTAGCCTTCATTGACCTGGAAAAAGCTTTTAAAATAATTTTTCGAGAAATGTTCCAGTGGAGCATGCGGAAGTTGGAAATTGATGAATTGCTTGTGAGAATCGTACAATCCATGTACAAGGAAGTGAGAAGTAGTTCAACAACTCGTATGATGTTCGGGTAGGTGTCCATCAAGGTTCTGTTCTTAGTCCATTACTTTTTGTTATTGTGCTGGAAACTTTATCTATGGAGTTTCGTACAGGTTTCCCTTGGAAGAGCTTGTATGCTGTCAACTTAATGGCGAGTGCTCAGTCCATGGATGAACTATTAGCGAAGTTGAGAACATGGAGATCGGAGATGGAGAATGAAGGATTGTGGATAAATATGAGCAAGACAAAGCTTATGGTTTCTGGCTCGAACCTTGATGTGTTGTAGAAACTGAAAAAAAATCCTTGTGGTGTATGTCAAACAGGCGAAGTTAGAAATGCTTTTTATTGTGAAGCAAAAATTTAGTGGCATGAAAATCTCCTTGGTCTCAAATCTTGACTTCAAATGGGCTCACTGCCTTGGTACAGCACGGCCTGTTGACTGTAGTTAGGTGATGGAAGTGATGGACAGTAATAAAACCCTAGAAGTTGTCCCAGAGTTCTGCTATCTTGGGGATATGTTATCTGCAAGTGGTGGATGTGATCTTGCTTCAATACCACGTTGTAAGTGTGTCTGGGGTAAGTTTCGTCAACTTCTACCTCTTCTTACTAATCGCCATCTATCTTTATTGATCAGAGAACGTTTTTATTCAACCTGTCAGCCGCGCTATGTTGTATGCTTCTGAAACATGGGTTGTAACAGTATCCACATTGAACCGCCTTAGACGAAACGACCTGGCTACGATTCGCTGGATGTTCAACGTTAGAACGAAGGATAACGTTCATTCTGACTCTTTTCTTAACTTGGTATTCAGAATGTTGAGGTAGTTCTTCGTACCAGCAGAATGAGGTGGTTTGGACATATGGAGCCTAGCACTGGTTGGATTTCTCAAATTCGAAAGTTGGAGTTAGATTTTTGCAAGAAACCTGAAAGGCCAAAAATACTTGGAACGAACTTTTGTTGAATGACAACAGAAAGCTAGACATGGCTTGAGCTGATCCCTTCAATAGCTCTAAATGGAAAGGCTGGCTTCGACAGAGATTTTAAAAAGTCCAATCCTTGGTAAAGAAAAACGGGCTGATTTATTTATGTAACCAATATTTATGGGTATACTATCCAATACAAGATAATTATATTATTCAAATGCAAGCCAAGCGTTTTATATTCATGAAATGATGCGTGGCATGCGAGTATCATATAAAGCTATGTAAAGGGATGACGCATATTCGAAATAATCTCAAACTGAGGAAAACTGCAGGCAGAAGCAGTTGGAGGAGTCGATGACGAATGAGGGACTGAATGAAGACCAGGTGGGATTATGTGTTGATGAGGAATATGGGGATTAAATCGAGATATGAAGGTAGCATGTTGGTTCAAATTAGAGGATACTAAAGAAATTAACATCTATACAAAATATAATAAATGAAGTTTAAATGAAGCGCTTTAAAATGGCAGAAAGAAGAAAAGAGGCGGATGCATGCAATGATGGAGACCGAGTATTTAAGGATGCGAAGGTCGAGGTTGCATGTGGAAGACTTTGAGCACCTCAAGATCATCGGGAAAGGGGCTTTTGGGCAGGTGGGCGATAGAGTGGTAGTGGTGTAGAATGGAGGGTGGTGAGCGGGAGTTGGGGGCTAGAGGCAAGGGGCTTGTGGACAGGTGAATGATGGAAGGGTAAGGTGGAATAGGGCTGGTATGAATATCTTCTTTATAATATCCATTCATAAATTAACATATCTTTTTATACAACTATCTACTAATTCACCCATCTGTTCATCCCTCTATCCATCTTTTAACTACCAATCCATCCATCTCTTATCTACCCATCCATCCATCTATTTCTAATCCACCCATCCATCTCTCATCCACCCATTATTGTTTCATTCTATTTATTTTTTACTCACCCATTTCTGCCCACGAAGGTGAGGTTGGTCCAGAAGAAGGACACTGGAGTGGTTTTTGCCATGAAAATACTAAGAAAGATTGAAATGCTGGAAAAAGAACAGGTTGGAGGTAGATATATATATATATATATATATATATATACATAGATAGATGTAGAGAAAGATAGATAGATAGGGAGATATATAGATAGATAGGGAGATATATAGATAGATAGTTATCTACCTAGGTGGCCCATGTGAGGGCAGAGAGGGATATTTTGGTAGAGGCATGTAATGAGTGGGTGGTGAGGATGTACTACTCCTTCCAAGATCTTCACAACCTTTACCTTATCATGGAGTTTTTGCCAGGAGGTCTCTGTCTTTGTCTAATTCAGCTTCTGTTGAATGAAGGGCTTACCAAACTTTGTCACAACCCTATATCTCACCACACCATCACAACACTTTAGCAGACCCACACCTTCATCACCACCCAACCATCACTCCACCACACCCTACCACATCACCACCCCCTCCACCGCATCACTCCACCACATCACTTATACACCACACCACATCACCCAGGTGATATGATGACTTTGTTGATGAAGATGGACATATTGAGTGAAGAGAACACCCAGTTTTATATCGCTGAGACTGCTCTAGCTATCGAGTCTATTCACAAGTGATGATGATGATGAGGATGTTGATGATAATGATTGTTGTTGAGCGATGAGTGAAGCGAGTTAGCGTAGTAGGGGTTGGGGTTGTGAAATGTTTGAGAGGTCTGACATCGATTTTCACTTATCCCATATCATCAGAGTCAGTTTAGGGTTTAATGCCATTGCGTCGGGAGGAGGGGTTTCAGCAGATGGCCGATGTATACGAGGACATTTGTAGATGACATGCTCAGCGGTCTCATCACCTAGGCCACATTTCCGACAGATGGTATCAACTGCTCTGTTGATTTTTGCCAACCAATATTTGAGTTTCGGATGGTGACCAGATCGAAGGCGGCCTAAAGTCACCTGATCTCTTCCCAGTTGGCCTTCTTCTTTTCTGTTGACCTTCAATCCTCTATTACCATAGATCCGCTGAGTGAGTTCATGCGACGCCGGCCGCCCCTCGTTGCTCTGCGTATCATCGCTTTGGCTGTGGTGTAGTGATGGTCAACGTCCGTTTGGTCAGCGTCAGTCCCCTTCTTCGCCTTAGCATCTGCTAGCTCGTTACCAGTGATGCCACAGTGACCCTGGCATCAGGTAAAGGTCATCGGGCAGCTCCGTGCCGTTAGCATTAAAAGTGTTTTAAGGACAGTGTGTTCGTCCTTGTCGTTGCACGGTTGGGATGGGTGCGTTGCCTGAATGCGAAGTAAGACAGCTTGGCTATCGCTGACAATTCGGGCTTTCTGAACTTGCACTTCCGCCAGGATTACTTGAAGTGCTTTAACCACCGCCTTTATTTCCGCCTGGTAAGAGGAACACCATTTGCCGGTGGGAATGGCAAAATAGCGGAGAATTTGAGAGTCGCTAGGGTGGCCAGTGGTAACGACAATTCCAACACCACCTGTTCTGGTCCCACTCGTTGCTGATCCGTCGGTATACACAACCAGGTCAAAGGTGTTCCAGCCTTGCTCCAGTCGTTGCAATGCCCATTTCTTGTCAGCTTCAGCGTCCCCGGACTTGCTGCTGGAAGTCTCGAAAATATATTCACCTATGCATCCATGGGGGGAGAAGTTCTGGCTGTTTAGCAGGACTGGTATTTCCGAAGATTGACTCCCATACTGCTCCGTCCTTGGTTTGCCAGCTGGGCTTTTTCGTGCGTTGACGGGATGACTGCTCAGCAATTTGATGACGTGGGTTTTCGGGTGCAATCCTTTTCGACTTTTCTAGGGCTATGGCGCAGAGTTGTGTGGCTCTCGTGCCAATTTTTGGAAAATTAGCCTCGGCAAGGATCGCCTCCACTGGTGTGGTTTTGACTTGTCCGATGATAGCTCGTCCCGCAAATCGTTGGCACGTCTCCAGCTTTTCCATAGTTAAAGACGACACCCACGTTAGCCATGCGGCCGCCGCATATTCAACAGCTGATTTGCCCGTCGCGATGAAGGTGGCCCGTAATGTTTGTTTATCGTAGCCCCAGTCAGTCGTCGCAAGGCATCTCAAAGCACTAGCCTGTCTCCGCAGCTTTCCTTGCATGGCCACTTAGCTTCAAATTGGGACGCCAGCTAACTTCGTGCGTGCTGGTGGTGAAAAAGGAGCATTCTGACTTCTGGACAGAGAGTTCCATTTTCCTCCGTTTGCTCCATTCCGCGATGTGGTTCAGGTTAGTTTGCAAGCTCTGTTCTGCTCGCAGTAGACCAGAAGCCTGACCCAAACAGCTACATCGTCTGCGAAAAGGATTGAGCGATGCCGTTGGGTAAGTCATTAATATAAAAAAGGAACAGAAGTGGCGATAAAACTGATCCCTGTGGGACGCCTTGCTTCAAAATGACTGTTTTGCTTTTTTCTCCGTCAAACGTCACCTATGTGAGTCTGTTGGAAAGCCAAGCTTGGACCCATCGTAACATCTTGGTCGAGACTCCCATTTGCTGCATTTTGAAAAAGAGCGCGTCCCGCTACACCTTGTCGTATGCTCTAGAGTAGTCGATCAGAGCCATTACCGTACGCTGCATTGGTACGTGCTGGAACCCATCACTGATAGATTGGGAAAGTCGGAGAAGCTGGTCCTCTGTACTGCGGCCGGTACTGAACCCAGCTTGAAAAGGTGTAAGAATGTAAGTGATGATGATGATGATGGGGGTGGTAGTGATGATGATGAGAAGGTCTTAGAAGGCAAAAACAGTCCCCTGGCAGCCTGAAAAGAATACAAAAGAAGGCATGATGAAGTCGCAACAGCGGTTCATTGGAGCATCTTAAAAACAAACAATCTTCTACATTCGAAACATTGGTGTGAGCACAAAGCGGAAGCTGTCATAGAAAACGAAAAATTTTAAATTTGGGATTCCAACAGATATGTTGACAAATTAATCAATGCAAGACGCCCAGACATAGTTGTCATAAAGAAAGGTCTGCAAGGATGTTATATCATAGACATAGCTATACTAGGAGATATTCGAACAGAAATAAAAGAAAAATTGGCCAGAGAATTATCCAGGTTACGGAAGGTGAAAACAACAGTAATTCCGGTAGTATTAGGTGCTTTAGGAACAATAACAAATAAGTGTACTTTTATTGAGTACAAAGCTTTTCGTTAACAAAGTAACATTGTTAATAATTTGCAGTATTTACTTTGGCTAACGGAGCTTATTAATAACAAATAAATTATCTATCACCTTAAACTCATTGGAGTTAATATATTGTTCGAAAGAATACAAAAATCAGCATTACTTGGTAGTGGTTTTATTTTAAGAAAAGTGCTGGAAAGGAGTCAAGAAAATTAGTTTTTGATCATCCTAGGCTTTTGAAAAAAGCTCGGTACCAAACTTATAACCGGGTTAGTCGTGAGAAAGCACATAATAATAATAACAATAATAATAAAATGCAGGATGGGCTTTATACACAGAGACATCAAGCCAGACAACCTCCTCCTAGATGCCAGAGTGAATAATATCAATCATAATAATAATAATAATAAAACAATGATTATGATAAGAATAATAATATCCAAAATAATTTTATAAAAATCATTGTATGACTGTTGATTTGCAGGGTCACGTGAAGTTGTCAGACTTCGGCTTGTGCACAGGTCTCAAGAAATCCCACAGAACTGAGTATTATAAGAGGTTGCATTGGTCCGAACATACTGCTAACAGTAGGTGGCGTGTGGTGAGGGGGGTGTGGTTTTTGAATTTGCTGGTTTTTCAATGTTTTTTTCATAACTGTTATTGAGGCTTATTGTCTCTCTTTGGCGAATGAACACAAACCACAGATAACAGGGCAAACTATGCTGACTCCAAGAAGCAGTCATGGAGAAGTAGGAGAAGGCAGCTGGTCAGTATTTATCTATCTGTCTATCTATCTATCTACCTATCTATCTATATATCCATATAGCTATCTATATAGCTATCTATCTATCTACCTATCTATCTATCTATATATCTATCTATATAGCTATCTATCTATCTACCTATCTATCTATCTACCTATCTATCTATCTATCTATCTATCTATCTATCTATCTATCTATCTATCTATCTATCTATCTATCTATCTACCTATATATATATCTATCTATCTATTTATGTGGCCACGAAACTCCTGAAGTTAATGCTACTTCAATCATTGTCGTATTTGATTTGATCTATCTGCCCATTTATCTATCTATAAATAGACCCTTGTTTTGGACATGACGTTAAACGGCAACGAAGATAGCGTTCCCAAATTGAAATTGCTTCTCTGTTATAACCTGAATAACAGTAGACTCCGGTAGCAGGTATCGACAAACTGATATTCTGGTGTTGTTATCATTTGGCTGGCGGATGATCTTTTTTTTGACAATGGCAACTACCCAAGTGTGGGATCGGCGGATCTTGAATTCGATAATTTCAAGTTGGACGTTAGCTCGGACTGGCAGTCTACAAAAATTTGTCCCAGATAAAATAGCTTTCTTTATACATCACTCTATTGTAGTATCAATAATCTAGGCCGACTGCTTTCAACCTCAGTTACTGAGACATGAACATCTGTATAATCTAATGGGTTTAAATGCTAACGTTTTATGATAAGGCTATACTTATCGAAAATTATGGCTTTTATTTTAACTAAATGTATGAATCTTTAATTGGTGTTTTTAATTGTATTCATAATTAATATAATAACTCCTCCCCGTCATGAACCACCCAGGCCTACTCCACAGTGGGCACACCCGACTACATAGCACCGGAAGTATTTCTGCAGACGGGATATAACTCGCAATGTGATTGGTGGTCTTTAGGTGTAATCATGTACGAGATGCTGATTGGTTGGTGGGAGGGTTTTGTGGGCATTCCGATAAAAATTATGATCCAATTCGGTTTTGTAACAATAATCTTATCCAATTGAAAACATCACACCTCACTTACCCCGTCACATCTCTTTCTCACCATCACACCACATCACTACCTCACTATACAGAACCACACCACATCTTAAGCCACCACACCACACCCAGGTTACCCCCCATTCTGCAGTGAGACCCCTCAAGAGACATACAAGAAGGTGATGAATTGGAAGGAGACCCTAGTCTACCCTCCAGAAACTCCTCTCTCCACCCACGCCCTTGACCTCATTTCATGGTTTTATTTATTATTTTGACTCTAATTATTGTTCTCAATTAATTTTTATCAATCATAATTATTTTTCATATATTATACTTTGTTTTTCATTTATAATTTTTCATAATATTATTTCTATAATTATCTTTTTCTGAGGGTCTTTATGCTTGCATGATTTGATCAACTTCTGCATCGTTTTATCCTCTTGAATATAATAATAACACCACTTCAGCTTCTGCAATGACCTTGACAAGAGGGCATCATGTCTCAGTGACGTCACGAGCCACCCCTTCTTCAACGGAGTTGATTGGCAGCATATCAGGTGGTGCTGATAATGATCCTTTTTTAAACTATTTTTTCCATGTTGTTTCTCTTGTTTTCATGCTTCAACGAATATTTTTCTTAAACATTTAGTGTTATCGACTGGTTATTGCCTCCATGAACATCTCTAGGAGTGAATTTTTGCTTGAGTTTAGACTGAGCTTGAACTTGGCCCAGCCAAGAATTTGTCAAAACTCTATTTCTGATAAGCTTTCTTCCATCGTCCATGGTCTCTTGCCTAGTTGTAGTACGTACTGTGGTCTCTTGCCTAGTTGTAGTACGTACTGTGGTCTCTTGCCTGGTTGTAGTACGTACTGTGGTCTCTTGCCTAGTTGTAGTACGTACTGTGGTCTCTTGCCTAGTTGTAGTACGTACTGTGGTCTCTTGCCTAGTTGTAGTACGTACTGTGGTCTCTTGCCTAGTTGTAGTACGTACTGTGGTCTCTTGCCTAGTTGTAGTACGTACTGTGGTCTCTTGCCTGGTTGTAGTACGTACTGTGGTCTCTTGCCTGGTTGTAGTACGTACTGTGGTCTCTTGCCTGGTTGTAGTACGTACTGTGGTCTCTTGCCTAGTTGTAGTACGTACTGTGGTCTCTTGCCTAGTTGTAGTACGTACTGTGGTCTCTTGCTTAGTTGTAGTACGTACTGTGGTCTCTTGCCTAGTTGTAGTACGTACTGTGGTCTTCGTAAAGCAGTAATGCTGAAAAAACTTTTCGACCTTTCTGGTCCAGTTCCAACCTCACTTCATGCATCTTGAGGTGTTCCCATGGTGGTCTTGCAAGGGTAAACTGCATGGACATCTGTAGTGTGCAACCCAATTACTTGCAACTGCAACCTCTAATTGAATATCTTCTTGAGAGCACCAACCACACCTTTATGTCAAAATTTCCACTGCCAACGTTTTATTGGAAAATACTTTGCTTTTCAGGACGCCATCTTGTTTGGCAAGCACTTGCATTTATTTGCTAATGAATGATGACGATTTTTACTTTTTGAAAATTCTAGCTTAATAAAAATTTTTTCTACGTCTTCTTATATATCTTCATAATTTGAAGTTTTTACTGAAAGAAGTTTAAGTTTACAAAAGAACATACGATGTCTCTAAAATTACACACTTGGATTGTGTATAAGTTGACGTTCACCACAATCAGGTGCACAGTGGAGCCCAGAGCAGAAGTCTATGAACCTGGCCTCTTTCATTTTAGCAGATATTAGTTGGTTATTGAGGGGCTACCTCGAGGATGCAGCTGTGGAGTAGATTTTTTTGGTCTTTACATCAATACACACCACACACCTTTTTCTGGTCGCTCTGTATTTCGGCTTGTTAGCCTATATTGTAAGCTCTTTGGATGGAACTTGAGCATAGGAACAAGTGGTGGTAGTGACAACATTCGATGAACTCAGAATCACCACTACCACTTTTCCTGCAGCCTTATTTGAAACCAGAATCACTTCTTTTTGTGGTAGTGCATGGGTGGGTTCAAACCTGCCAGACTCCAGTTGACCAATCTCTGAAGTCACCACTCCTATTCATAATGGCTCAATGACGAGAGTAGCAAGTTATGCAACATGTACATCAGTATAATTAGATTAAATTATATTATTATAAAACAGAAGGCACCAATCGAAAGTGGCCTGTCGAAGTTATAATGGCGGCTCGAAAAGTCGATTTTTATATTTAAAAACTACATAACTCAGTTGAAAATGTCAAAATATTATTATTTAAATAATTTCGCAATTTTATTTTAAACTTCGATAACTTAGTACAATAACATACAAGAACTACTTCTTTTGGGATGATTTCGGATTTTTTGCTTTACAAAAAAAAAAGATAAATTGTGAACATCAACAATTTCATCTTATGCAACAACAAAAATTACAAAGATAAACACTTGATGGTTTTTTGGGGGTAATAAAGGCTGGCATTACTTGGATGAAAATTCCATAAAAGACGAAATAAAATATATCATCATTTAATCAATATCAAAAAATGTAACAATAAAGAAAAAAATAAGCATTTTCTGCTTTCAAATGTGGGGATGTGAAAGTCCCATTGAAGCAAAAAGATGAAAACAATGAAGTTGTTCAAATTTTGTCTAAAATTAACATTTGATTGCTCAAAATATTTTATTTGATGTTTCATCTATATATATTTTTTTGTTTATTATCACAGATTTAATTATTTTTATACATTCATAAAATCAACTCAGTTTTCTAAATTTCATTTATATAAGTATTATTATGATTGCTTTTGTTTCAAACAACAGACTTTTCATATAATCTTAGTCAACTGTTTTGTTTATTTAGTTGTACTTGCATAATTTTTTTAAATTGTCATATCTAAGAAAACATACATTATATTACATTGCATTCAAAGTTCATAATACTCAGTGGTCTAGAAACTCTTGAAGTTGATGCCACTATAATCATACTCGTCATTGATTTGATTCGAATTGATTATTATATTTATCATTATATATGTTGTTATTATTATTATTATTGTTATGAGCAGAGAGAGGCCCGCAGCTATCGCCGTAAACATCAAGAGCATGGATGACACAAGCAACTTTGACGACTTTACTGATGAAGATCTCATGTGGCGTATGTGGTGGTGGGGGTGGTGGTAGTGGTAGTGGTGGTGGTGGTAGTGGTGGTGCTGGTGGTGGTGGTGTGTGTGTGTGTGTGTGTGTGTGTGTGTGTGTGTGTGTGTGTGTGTGTGTGTGTGTGTGTGTGTGTGTGTGGTGTGATGTAGTTTAAATATAGATAGATATATAGATAGATAAATAGATAGATAGACACACTCACACAGCCACCCTGGAAGGCAGCATTCAACATGACTGGGTCTTCGATGGCTTCACCTTTCACAGATTCACTGCACACACCCACAAAGCCTTCACCCCTCTCAACTTCAATAATAAAAATAATCATAAGAATAATAATAATAGTAATAATAATGATGGTGTTGGAGACGAGAACTTGATTTGAACTTTTCTTGCTTACAATCAGCTCTTCATTTTGCTTCGTTATCCTTTTTGTTCGAGTAACAACAATAATAACAATAATAGTAATAATAATAATTATTATTTTTTTATTGTATATTATTCTCTAGTTTAAATGCCTTTCAACAACATATGCCTTGTTTTATCACGTGTTATTATTCCTATTCTTATTTTAATTGTTTTTTTGTTCTCATTTTTACTATTATGGCTCCTATAATATTTATGCTTATTATTAGGTGTTGTTTATATTATTATGATTATTAATTTTATCATTATTATATTAATATTTGTTATTGTCACTATCATAATCATAATAATAATAATTATTATTATAGATAGATAGATAGATAGATAGATAGATAGATAGATAGATAGATAGATAGATAGGTAGATAGATAGATAGATAGATAGATAGATAGATAGATAGATAGATAGACAGACAGATAGATACAAGCTTGGTAACCCAATGTGCACCCACGTGACATGATCGGCACCAAATTCCACCTTTCCTGATCTTATCACTACTTACTCTTGTTTTTGTTTCCGTTATTATTGTTATTATTATTATTATTGTTATTATTATTATTATTGTTATTATTATTATTGTTGTTGTTATTTATTTTAATATTGAATCCTCGTCTTCATTTTTTTCACTCGTCATTTTTTTGAATATAATCTCATGAACTTCTGCAACCAGCCACCATTCTCCACGGTTTCTTTTTTTGTTGTTGTTTTTATCATTATTTTTGTCATTCTCATTGTTAATATTGTTGGTTTTGGCTCAAAGGTGTTGGTGGTGATGACAATGATGAGATAAACTTGAACGTTTCTTGTCCTCGAAGCAACGGGTTCGATTGCTGACACACCTCCCAAGTGCCGCGTCATATGTTTTACCAAGTATTTAGAAGGCGCATCTAGGAAACCCTAGCACTTGACGATGAAGGAGTTCTTCACTTAAGTCCACTTGAGAGCATAAATACACGCAGCTTCGAGAATTTCTGAAGGATCAACGCACTGCGCTTATTGGTGGTACTGGCGAAATGACGCAGAGTCAAAAAAACCAAATTGACTCGGCTTACGCAGAGCACCTCTCATGCCATGATAGCAACTTTCAACCTTTGCTTCCTTCACATTCTTTCTAGTTTGAGCATCCCAGCTTTCCGACACTGTTGCAACCAATTTACCAAGCTCCAAGCCGAACTGAGAAACACCTCCAGGTGCTGCTCCAAGATACAAAACTGGAAAGTAAACAATATTCTTGGTATATTGAATAAACTTTGGCACTGCTCTGGTCAGGCATTCATGCTCCCACAAATGCCGCGATATTTACTGATCCTCATGACTACAGACTTATCCTCAATATTATGCGGGATGGGTCGATTGATCGGTACAACTTGGTGATCGCAAAATGACCAATGAACGATTCTCCGCGCCTAGACAGTTTCATGATTCCTCGGCTTTGCGGTTTTTGCATACTTCTACATAACTGTCGACTCTGGACATTGCCCTCGTCCACGAACACCTCTCACAAATAAAAAACAATACACACAAAAATAGTATATGACTACATATCATCCACTCACAACAAAATCCTCGGCAAGCAACTCCCACTCGTTCATGAATCAGAAACCACTATAGACCACCACACTCGCCGCACTCTCGCCCAACTCAGGTCAAACTAATCACCTTTTATCCTCTCATACCTCAACAAAATCTCACCTTCATCTCATCCTCACGACAGTCATCATCCCAAAATACATATAACTCTGAGACCCGAGTCTGTGGGCTGATCCTGAAAGAGCGGCTGAGCTCTTGAAGAAGTGGAGAGTCTTGCTGAAAACCTTAAAAGCACCATCCACGACTAGGGCGCATGCGGTAAATAAAATGATGATGGGGATGATTATTTCATTTTTTTTGTTTTATTCTTGTCTTCATTATTTGTTACTCTTGTTCTCATTATTGTTTGAAAATACACAAACCTTTAATAATATCAAGGACACCCCAAATGCCACAAAAACTATCTCCATCTCAACCCCCAATAATATTTTTTATCATTTTTAATGACGTCACTTGCTTCATTGTGGTAGTCCCTATCATTTCACCTCATGGGGGTGGTCTCCCTCAGGATCCAATGGTGACGTAGTTCATACGGTGCGCTACCTGTCGAAAATTTTACATCAACTTCATTTTTTTCCTTTTTCAGTTACCGTTACAATTCGATTTTTATAGAATTTTCACATACACACATGTAACCACACACATGAGAACACATACATACACACATACAAACAAAGGGGTTTATCGTTAATGTTTTATAGAAATTTGTTAATAAAGTTTAAGTCAGGACCCTGTTCTTCAATTAGGCTTACATACGTTCAAGAGCTTATGAGGCTCCCAGTGCCTTTCAGAATCACTTATAGTTGTTTTACTTTTAAGAGAGGTCGTATGTGTTGGGAACATTCGATTTCAAATGATTTCTTCAAATTTAAGAAATTTTGAAAAGAAACACTCAAAGAAGAATCAGCTGAAATTCCCGATGAGTTGAACCTTATTCGAGTTATGATACTGTTTGCTCAGGCAGTCTCAGTTGATCCTTGCAGAAAAGTCTGCAGGCCGCATGTTTAGTACATGGAATATACTTCCTTCTCAACTGAAAATGAATTCTTCCAATATGAAACATCCTCATCTTTTAAGCTGCATTTATTTTCAAACTTATTTTAGCTCAATGAAAATTTTTTTCTTCGTGCTCTTATAAACCCTCATAATTTGAAGTTTACTGGTAAAAATTACTAAAACTACATAGCGCTCAATTATAAAGGCATTTCTTAACTAATAACATGGTACGACCTTGCAGACCTGCATTAGTGTGGTCATGGACTCAGTTTCAAATAAATTTTGCGTACAAAGACTGTCTGATTACCAATCAGTGCAGCTTCAAAAAATCATTGTTTGTAGCATCGTCTCCTAGTGCGCCATCTTTGCAAACATTTGCTGTTCCACGCTTCAGTCTGATGACCTCATGAGCTTTATCACCGTAACAGTTGAAAACACCAAGACTGATATTGACTCGATGTGTGGTAGTTTGATGATGCTACTTCAAGAGAGCTTGTGGGTACGATCCTTAATGACAACTTTCTCTCTAAGATTCGCTTTAAGAGAATCACTTTGAAATTCAAAGTAGGGGATGGAATTTGAACACACTGATCAAAATGCAAGCCGTTTTGAAAGAAGTTTTCTTGAGGAACTAAAAATGTTTGGAGTCCAGTTCTGAGTCCTGCTCTCAAAAGTTTACTCAGCAAAACACTGCTGGAAAGATTGATAGATCTGGGCACTCAGCAAGTATTTCTACCATCAAAGT
Organism: Pterobdella sp. o SKG-2022; assembly: GCA_964035795.1. Classification (NCBI taxonomy): domain Eukaryota; kingdom Metazoa; phylum Annelida; class Clitellata; order Hirudinida; family Piscicolidae; genus Pterobdella; species Pterobdella occidentalis. Next base: position 7,297,763 of record OZ038327.1, read on the forward strand.
CTTGCGATACCAAAACTATACTAATTTCAAGAAGTTCATGCAGATGTCGAGAATTGACACTCTGAAGGATTTGAACCGGCACTTTGATTAATAAAGGTGGTGTCGGTTAAGATGGTTGAAAATGATGCATTTGTTGGGCGTAAATATAATTTTCACTTTTAAAAAATTTTCACAAACATTAAATTCTCCCGCATTTAAATAGACCAAAAAGTGTGTGGACATAAGAGCTGCTCACCAAGTCGTCACAATCTTTAACTAGTCTTTCGATAAGGTCTGAAGACTTTAGTTTTTACTTCTAAGCATAAAAAGTATTATAACTGCATCAGTTAAAACCAACAGTAGTCTGCGAAAATAAACAAATTTTTTTCTTGTAAGCTTTCTTCTAGACAATTTCTGGAGACATTTTGAAATCTTTTTAAACTTGGTTTTACATGAACTAGTTAAATAGATTCATTGGAATACTAAAAAGGGTTTTGATATTAGTTTAAACTTCTGTTTGAATCACTCTTCACCTCGCCTTTATAACAAACAATGAAAATGCTCATGCACTGGAACACAACAAAGTCTGTTTATCACATACTTATAACTAAGCATTTAGGACAAAGATGACTTCAGGAAAAGTGGGATTATGTAAGAAAAAGTATAAAAAATTGCTTAGCTTTGTGAGTTTTAATTTCCAAACTGAAAAATGCGCTTACAAGCATAAAACCGTAATGTGATTATAAGAAAGCGGACCCGTTGAGCACAGCAGTCTCAATTGAGAGTACCCCTTGAACCTGCATCTACCCAGTGATTTCTATCCACAATATAATGAAGTGTGACCGGTTGATGGTTCTGTGGAACTCTTTTAAAAGTGCTTGTGGTTTTTTTTATTCATATATAACTTAATAAGAATTAGTGATATTAAATTCTCATGAACCTGTGTAGTATAACTTTTTTGAGAATTTTAGTATATATAGTGTATTTTTCATTGTTTAATAAAGTTTGAATTTTTAAATAGTTTTTGTATAATCTAGATTTAGTATTTATAGAATTTAATATTCCAAAAGTCATCCATTCTGTATTATAATTTACAATAGGATTATTTATGTTATTTGTGAGACTATTTTTAAAAAGAGGTAGTAATGTTCTTATAAATATATTAAAATTAACCTTTACATTATCATAATATACACTAAATAAATCACTACTTTTTATTTTATTAATAAATAATTTCAGGTTATCTAATGAGAATACTCTATTATATGAAAATATATTATTTGATGGTTTATAGAATGTTAGTCTCTTGGGTGAAATTAGGGATAATAATATGGGTAAATGATCAGAAATACCATCATAAATTATATAAGAGTTAATTAGTTCATTTTTATTTATATTGGTAAAAAAATTGTCAAGCAAGGTTTTAGATGAAGGCCTAGTTATATTATTTATGTACGGTATAAGATTATAAGAAAGTAACACATTATTAAAAGCAATACATAGTTGGTTATTGGTTAACATATATATATAATTAATTTTTGTCTTTAGACATAATCACAGTTAACAATGAGTCCCAATAATTCCTCGATACGCATCTTTATCGATTTTTTCAATGTTGTCCATGTTTAATTTGAGAGAGCTCATGTCATTTATTAATGTGTTGAGAAGAGTTGATGGTGGTCTGTCTCTTTTTCTCTTGGAATTCTTTAGGGCTTTTTCCAAAATGTTTTTTGCAGGCGGGTCGTTATGGCTTATGTTTCCCAACATTTTCAACCTTCTCAGTCTCACTTCCGGTGCAGAGGTGGCATGACGGAGTCGCATTCTTCGTTTTTCATAACATTTGGTCAATGAACTTTTTCCAGTCTTCGTATGTGCTTTCTTTAGAAGGAGTCTATTGAGCTTCTGATGCTTTTAGAGTCTGCCCAAGCACTGCAGCCATATAGGAAAATTGAGAAAACATAAGCTTTATAAATTCTTATTTTTTCTCTACACTTATCCCACTCTTCCAAATTGGGTTTAATCTGTTCATCGCTAGAGTTGCCAGAGTTTTCCTTTTTTTGATGTCCTCACATGTTCCGACGTAGCTTCCAAGGATTTTCATTGTCTTCCACACAGTGTTCTCTTCATTAATCAGCCTTTCTTCCGTTTTACTTTTGTTGAGCGTAAGACCCCATTTGCGGAATATTGCTTCAACTTCATCTAGTTTAATGTCACTTGGTGAGACAAAATTTACGTCATCGGCGTAAATGAGTTCATAGGTGTTTTCTGGGTAGGTGGTTCTTATCTCTTTCATGCATGCTTCAAGGTATACCGTGAACAAGACGGCTCAGAGCATCTGCTTGAGGGCATCCTATGTTTGTGGTAAAGCTTTCGCAAGTGTTTTTATTGTATCTTATGGCTAAGGTGGTGTTTGTTAAAAGAAGTTCCATTTTTTTATATTCAGATTCTGGGATTGTGGTGCTTAAAATTTCTATAAGTTTTTTCCTGTTTATGGCGTCGAAAGCAGATGACAGATCAATGCTGGTTATTTTCATTGTACATCCTGATCTCACTTTGTCTTCAATTGCTATTTTATGAGCCCATAGGATGTCTGTTGTTGACCTAGTTGGTCTGTGTGCTGCTTGGGTAATGTGAAGGTATTTTTTTATGAAAGGTCTTATTCTAATGAGTATTATTAATGATAAGAGTTTTCTTATTGTGTTTAGTAAGATGACAGGCCTTGTGTTTGCCGGAGAAAGAGGTTTGCCCTTTTTTTTTAATGGTATAATAATGCCATGGTTGTATAATGATGCCATGGTTGTATAATGATGCCATGGTTGTATAATAATGCCATGGTTGTATAATAATGCCATGGTTGAAGATTGATTGAGAAAAATTATTGCTTTGAAGTTCTTTGTTTACTGCTGCTGTAAGTGTTTTTTTCATATTTGTTCCTAAGAGTTTGAGTTCTTCACTGAAGATGTTGTCTTCTTCTGGAGATTTGTTGGTTTTCAGTTTCTTTATAGCATTTTCTACTTCAAGAATATTTATTTTATTTATTTTGCTATTAGTGTATTGTTGTTTTGTGTGTTGGTTGTTTTTTAAAAATTTGTTTTTGTAATGTTGCATGAGATCTTTCATTTTGAGTGGTTTTGCAGTTGTATTACTTTTGATACTTAATTCTTTAAAAGCTGCATGCATTTGTCTGTTATAGTCTAAGGTTTCTATTATTTTGAGTTTTGTTTCCAGTTCATTATTGCATAGTTCAAGACATTTATTTTTTATTTGAGTTTTGATTTTCTTCCTTTGTGTTTTGAGGTTGTTGATTTTGTAGAATTTTCTATTAGGTTTCTTAGGTTTTTTTGTTTATCAGCCAGTGTGTGTAGCTCATGGTCTTCATATCTGTTTGATGGTGTTTTTTTGGATGACTTTTTGAAGCAAGTATTTGATACTTGTTTTATGCCTATTAAAATTTCTTAAAGTGAAGTTGCTTGGCTTGTTTCTATTGATTTTTTGTAGGCTTGTTAGGTGATAAGGTCTTAGAAATTAGGTTTTTTATTGTAGTTTTTTGATTGGTTTGTTCAACATTCATATGGTTTGGGGTATTTAATTTGAACTATCAACAAGTTATGATCACTCTAAGTAAGAGTTCCTCTGTATGTGTTACTGTCTTTGAGGAACTTTTCCAGTTTTTGGTAAATAAAGATGAAATCTATTACATTGTAGATTGTTTTGCCTCTCAGATGACCCACCCAAGTGGTTTTCTTCTTAGATTGCTTTTTGAAGGCTGTGTTGGATGCAAAAAGTTTGTTTTCTTGCATGAACTCTTCCAAAATCAACCCATTGTTATTCTGGCAACCTTTGTTATGACCTCCTTGTGTACTTGACTTATTTTTCCCAATTTTACTGTTGAAATCTCCATCTATAAACCATATATTTGATTTAAGGTTTTTTATACATGATTTGAGATTTATATAGAATTCTTCTAGTTCTTCTGGTTTTGACGATGCTAGTATGTTGGTTGGGGCGTACACGTTGATGATGTCTATTTTTTCCTTATTGTTTGATTTTGAGGTAAGCTGGTAAAAGCACACACGTTTCCATATTCTGTTATTTTGGTAAGCTGGAATATTTTCGAATTATGACATATTCCTAAACCATAAAACTTGTCAGAATGTTTTAAAGTTATTGTGTGGTTGTTTTTTGTTATGGTGTGAAGTTCGGTGCATTCATTACTTGTAGGAGACAAAAGTCTAGTTTGAAGGACGCATTATCTTCCAGCAGACAATTTTGCTTGAATTTATTAGTTAATCCTCTTACATTGAAAGTTGAAACGTCCATTGTAACTGTCTTAGATGAATCCATTAAAGCTAATTTTATCAGAACTAGCACCACGTTAGAGGCAGGAACCGAAAAATTGGTTAACATATTAATATTAAAATCACCAGTAAAAATAATTCCTTTTTAAAACCTAATATTTTTAAAAAGTAATTTATTGAATTCATTAATAAAAAATTAAGTGATATTTCATGTAGTCTATATATGACAATAAAAATGTAATTACTAGAGTTAATAGTTCATTTAATTATCAGATGTTCAAGAAAAATATATAAATTTTTGTCCGTTAATTTTTAATAAACTTTAGATCGATTTATTGGTAGTTTGCCTAGTTTGGAATACAATGAAACATAAACCAATGAATGATTAGAAGTTAAAATGTCCAAAACTGATGAACACATGTGTTGAAGTTGAGTAGGTCTGATTTGTGGCAACGTCATGCTGCAAGACCGAGGTTCATGGTTGCCACTTCTGATTGAATCTCATATTGAGACAGTTCAGTGTTGCCATGGTAGCCAGTAAAAAAATTCCAGTTTTTCTATCTTTGTTGCTTTTTTCAGAGCGTCAGTTTCCCTCTCTCACCTTCGCCAGTCCTACACTTTTGACACTTTCTCCCTTTGTAACATACCTTTGTTTCCTTCTTTTTTTCATATTCAGGAATTCGCTTATTCTCTCTTCAACTCTTCCATTTTTGTCGAATCTAAATGATTTTAAACTCAAATTATAACTTCATAGATCATTCGAAAATAACTTCATGCATTCAAAGTCGATTATAAAATATTAATTTTTTAAAATGCAAAAAGTTCGTTTCCAAACAAAATCAAAATTTTTTTTATTTTTCAGAAATTTCTGTTTATTTTTCTAGTTATTGAAAACATTATCAACAACAATTCCCACTGCAACAAAAACGGCTTGGACGTCGCCACGAACAATGACCAAAGACAACCTATCAAACGACCTTTGAACTCATCCTTAACCTTGCCGACATTCCCCTTGTTGTCCATGGCATTAGTGTCATTTTATCGTCATGTTGTTTGGTGTTGTTGATGAAAACTTTCTAGAATTTTCTAGTAGTTTTTAAGTGGTTGAGTTGAAAAGATTGTGGGAATGTTGTCAACTTTGGTGCTTGGAACTTTTATATTTGTTAGATGTGTGGGGAAGAAATTGTAGATGTTGTTAGTTGTTGTTAAGTTGTTAAAATTGTTTTACATTTGTTACATGTGTTCTGGTTCTTAGTTGTTATACGTGTTCTAGTTCTTATTTGTTATACGTGTTTTGGTTCTATTTGTTATACGTGCTCAGATGGGTGAAAATGGTTATTCTTTGTTGGTTTTCTCAAGGTGGTTGAGTTGAATTTCTATTTTGAGGTCCTCATAAGGTATAGAGTGATACGTTTGTATTCAGAGTCGGGTGAGTGCTAATTATGATAATTAATAACCTAACGACCTCTATCCATCTTTTATTTCTATAAATAATACTATCAAAATTTGAAATATAGCTAAAGTTTAAAAAACTTCGAAGCATGAAATAAATGGTTCACAGGATGATAACCAAATGCACCAATGATGATTATTTTTTCTATTCTCATTACATAACTCCCTTGCACATCGCTCACTGATACATACATTACTTACACAGGAAATATATTAACAATTTTTTAGACCCTTAAGAGTTAATCAATAAGTACAAAAACGAGGAATGTCTTTTTCACTCAAGCACCTGACTGCATCACCTTCAGTTGTAGACTTCATTATGTTCACTTTTAAACATTTATTTCAAAGGCTCTTCAATTATTATCACTATCAACGCCTAATTCTTTTTGCGATCATACTCGGATTCAAAGTTTCAATCCCTAACCTTCATTCAATCTCATACCATGACCCATTCCAACCCCCAGAACCACAATTCCTGGCTTCTTCTCAAAAATTGTCACGCGAAGAGAAAAGGTAGGGTACACTGGAAAGCAGGGTGGGAAGCTACACAAAGGAAAAGTGTATTTATTGCTGGAGGATGCTTTTAAGAAAAAGGTCATTGATGAATGATCGCCAATAAATGTTGGTTCAGTTTTCATTTCATTACTGCCAAGAGGCAAAATATTTCAAATGATGATAGTGTTTATGTGTAGTAAGAAAAATGATTATTATTGAAAGAAGTTTTCACATATCTTTTGTAACTCAAACTCACTTTGAAAAACAAGTTTCGATACTTCCTGAGAACTTAAACTCGATTCTCTATAAGTGCTGGTCTTTTGTACCATCTACCAAGCATGCCACTGACCACTGACAGGTTCATGTAAAAGTATAGAAGCGTGAGAGGCTGTTTAGCTCCTTTGGAGGGTTTCATATATGAGCATCATTTCAAGACCATTTCGTTAAGACCTCCACAATTATGGCGCCCGCCTTCCTACCTTTCATGACAAAATTTCTGATGCAGAACATGACGCTAGCGAAAAACGTCAGATTAAAGACTGTTTCTTGCGCCGTGTGCCTTAGAGCAAGGTCGTTTACTATCCAGTCTAGCCCCAGCATCTTGCTGCCTCACACCCTCAATATGACCTTAAGTATTATGGCAGTCTTTACCCCTTTCCGATTCTCTTCTGCATCCTTGTCTCCACGACAGCAGCTTCATAGATGCTGAGAGCGGCTTTCTAAACAATGCCGAACTCAGTACGCGCCAAGACTCTGCCACCAGCAAATGCTCCTCCCCAGACGTCACCATTGTGCACACTGGCATCCAACATCGCTGTGACTGAGTCCCCCTCAACGCCCTCTCATCAGACCACAAACCCATCCTAACGACGGTGCATCTCCCTACTCTGCAGCGTAAGAACCCGAAACGACTGGTGTGGTACTGGAAGAAGAGTGATCTCCAGACATTCATCGCAGATCTTGATGGAAGACTAGCTGCAATAGACGACGATCAGCATAACACCACAACATCCTACAACTCTCTGTGCACACCAATTCTTCCCGCTCCAAAAAGCCACATAGGCCTCAAAGCCGTAAGAATGTCAAAAGAAAGCTGGAGAACGATAGAAATATTCAAAGCCGAAGCTGCCAGAGATACAGCAAGAGTCATCTTTGGCATTTACTCACCAGATTACAAACACCTTGACACTGAAGTCTTGTTTGAGACCGAAAGACGAAAACCTGGAAGAAGAAAGTTTGGAAGAGAAATGGCACGAAGGAGATGTGGTCGATCCTGCAATGCCTCACAGCAAGCCAACCCACCGACACTGCCCGTTTCATCTCCGAAAACGGCACAAACTATGTCAGTGCGAGACAAAAGGCGAACGCTTTTGCTAAACTTTACCGAGGTGTGAGCTGACTGCAGATTGACAAACCGGACCGCGGTCTGAAGAAGCTCCTGAACGGCCGATTACGTCAGTGGTGACTTCACCTTGAGTGAGGTCAAAGCAGCGCTCAAGAGCCTCAACCCGGCCAAAGCCCTCGAACCTGACATGATACGCCCACGGTTCTTCAATAACCTCGGTCCCATTGCCGTTAACACCCTACTGGCCGCATTGCAGAAGATCAACTGCTCCGTCTTTCACAAGCTGTTAGTAATGGGTTCCAACGATCATCAATGCAGTGAACAGTCCTAACACTGATTGACTATTCACGCGCTTATGATAAGGTGTAAAGACGCGCTCTTTTTCAAACTGCAACAAACCGGCGTTCAGACGAAAATGGTGCGATAGATACGACCTTGGCTCTCCAAGAGACTCACGTGGGTGACGTTTGAAGACGAAAAGAGCAAGAACGTCATACTGAAACTGGGCGTCCTTCAGAGATCAGTGCTTTCACTACTTTTTTTTCTTTTTTACATTAATGACCTGCCTATCGGCATCGACGCCGCTGAGATCAGTCTGTTCGCCGAAAATGTGACTGTATGGACCCAGCCCCCGAATCTACCAATAACAGAGCAACATCTACAGACGGCACTAAACCACATTACTAAGTTGAGCCGGCAGTAGAGGATGGAGCTCTCAACCCAAAAATCAGAATGCTCCTTCTTCACCACCAACACCCACGAAGCCCGCTGGCGTCCCAACCTCCAACTCAACGGCCAGCAACTCGAGTACAACCCTCATCCCAAATTTCTAGGAGTTACCTATGACAACAATTTATAACTCCAAGAAAGCAACAGAGGCACCTCGTATCAAACAATATTGCAAACTTGTATAAAAGAGATGTTTTAAGATGGTGTTTGACAACAAAATGTACGTACACTTCAATGCAATTCAATTCAATGCAAAAAACCTTGATTTGATCGTCACTTCCCCGGTAACCTTTGCTCTTCAACATCGACACCAACTCAGCTATGGTGAGGTAACCACTGTTGTCGGAATCTGCCTCCAAGAAAAACTGCTCGTACTTATCCGCCATTTTGTTGAGTTTGTGTGGTATTTCTTAGAATATTTTTAGAAAAAGTAAACCGAGGAAAGAACAAAATGTAAACAAATGATGTCGAAATGTGCATCAGAAAGTGTATTATAAGCACCAGCTCACATGAACAAACTATAGCATACATCACTAAGGAGGCAGATGCAAGCTTGAAAAAAGTAATGTGAACAGTTTACATAATTATAGTGCGATTATGTCTAACGTTCATCTATTGTGCACTATTATCTTAGTGTTTCTATATTGGATTTTTGTATGACGAGGTTAATCAAGTAAATATTAATTTAATAAAAAAAAAATATTTAGAATTATTATAGCATTCATTCTAATCTTTGTAAACTAACTAGTGTTTTGAAATTACATTCATTTTATTGTGGCTTTTGAAAAACTCTAAGAAATATAATAAACTTACATAAATATAAAATTATTTATTTTTATTAATAACTTTTAAAAAAACTTCAACAATGAACCTATTAAATAAGTTCTGCATAAATTCTAAAAAAAAAGTATTTTTAACCATTTTTTTATATATATTATTCTTTAAGTATTTTTCATTATATGCTTTTCTAAAGTGTTTTTTAAATAAACAAATAATTAATAACGCAAAAGTTAAATTTATTAATTGTAATTTATGACTTCCAATGAAGTTATTGTTACAAAAATGTATATAACTTTATCCTTTTGTCTCAATTGCGCTTTAACATTAAAGGGTGACATTCAAATCAGGATCTGGTACCGGATTTAATATTTATCAAGCTTTTCAAAAAAATTTTGAATAAAAATACTTTTATTAACATTTATTAAACAATATAAATGATAAAATATCTATCTGTTAAATTTTGTCTTCTTTTCTGCATGAAATTCTGCTAGATAGTTATAATAAATATACAAAAAACACAAACTCAAAAGAATATAAGCTAATTAAGCCTTTGAACACAAAATGACTAATTATCAATGTTTGAACTTTTTAAATCAAACCACGCCTTGCTTTTTGATGTGAAAATTTAATAGAACACGTATTCTTAAAAATAATCTTTAAATTGAGAATATGTATTTTATTTATGCATAAAAGAACTGTGAATTGAAATTGATGAGCAGGATTATGTTGGTTTCATGTTCAAGGTTGTTTGATGTGTTATAATTGTGAAGCTATTTCAATGCAAGACTATGTGGTGGTTATTTTAATGTAAAAAACAATGTTACCCCACAACATTCCAAATACATTTGAGTCTTCGTCATGAAACGCCATCAAAAACAGTAATTTTCATGGCTTGATAGCTTCAAAATACCCACCAATTATCCTGTCGCAAACATGTTTTGATGCTAGAAAACATCCTTTGAGTCGAGTTTTTGTAATCCTTGGAACATGAGTTCAATTTTAGAAACTTATTTCAATTTTTATCTACTCCATACGGAGTAAGAAAAGCCCGGTATATAAATGTATAACAGGTTCAATTATGAATAACTAATTAATTAGTTTCTATATTATTTTTCTACTTTTTTGTTTATAGAGTTTCAAAAAACACCGGCATTTATTTTAAGAATAAGAAAAAACATGAAACAAACTTGAATAAGAAGGTGGAAAAAGATGGCTTCAAAAGAAAACGAGGGTTAACCAAAAGAAGAACTTCAAATTGATACTTATAAGAAACATTTCAATATAATTTAATTTTTCAAGTTAGGAAACTTCTTTCAGAATTCCTTATTAGCCATGATTAAAACGAGCTGAGGTGTTGTTCAACATGACATTTGAGGATTTGGGATAATTAGCTCTATATGGTCTAGAGGGGTTTTCAACAAATTAAAGATGTAACTATGAAATTGAAAGATATAGTAAAATCGACCATTTAATTTAAAGATAATGATTTTTCCAAACCAAGGTAAATAAAGAGTTTTACGAATACTAATAGTTTTTATTGAAACTAGGAAGCTTTTCGTTAATTATGTAAGGTCAACAAACACAAAGTATTTATTTAAAAAAAGACACGAAGCTTTTCGTAAGACTAGCTTATATTATCAAGTGATAATGTAGTTTTCTTTTTAAAAATAATTCGTGTTTTTTAACCTTAAATTTGATTTAGGCTATTATACTTCTTCGTTATTTATGTAACATTTTCAGGTCAACTATGGTCACTTGACAATGTTACATAGATAACAAAAAGCTTTGTAATTTTGATAAAAACTATTAGTGTTCAAAAATCTTTTTGATTTAGAAAGTCTTTAAATAAGTGGATAGATTAAAAATAATGAAAAAATGTAAGGGAAAACATTATTTAAAAGCAACCATACCACATAAGTTGACTTCATTTGCTGCAAGTTAATATAATTAATATAAAGTTCTTGAAAGATCCAAAAGCTTCATTTGATTTTAACTTGTTATTACTTGGTGAAACATTTTCAATAGTATAAAAACAATAGTAAAAAGCTGGAAAGTGATATTATGTTAGATAAAAGACTAAAGTTTGAGTGCAAAAACTTCATTACATAACTAACTTTGAAATAAATTTGAAGATTGAACATTGAAGATGTATGGTTCAAAAAAATTTTTTCCAAAATCATTTAAAACACAATTATTATATAACTTAAACTTTGAAAACCAATTTTAAAATAACTTCGATTTTTCAATAACTTCAAAAACGCATTCATTCATATCATTAAGCTACAGAATCCCTCTAACACAAAAGAAAAAATGTATTCCACTGGAGTTTAACCCAAGAATTCTGCAAAAAAGAGCGTTTGCACATAAAAAATGAATATTTTTACATACATTATATTCTTGCCTTAAAAAATATTCAATGTTACTTAATGAAATTGAAGTGATGACACGTTTTAAAAGCTTTATTGAAAAATAAATTGAAGCAAATACTCAAACGTTAATTGGCACAAAGAGTGATGAAAACAGTGGTTATTTGTGTGAAAGAGAATGAAATTTGAATAAAATATCTTCGAGATCTTTGATTGGAGTCAATGTGTGCAATAAGGTAAAAAGTTATCTAAAACAACGGAGAAGGCACGATCATTACCAATAATACCATCACTTTTCTTCACTTTTACCAATATCTTTGTATAAGTTATTAATAAGATCGAGATTTGGTTTGAAGTTTGTGGTGAATTCTTTGATTTCATATATTACCTGAAAAAAAAATTAATATCGTTAGTTGTTTTTTTGGCAACCTATAAACTGTTAAACGATAATATAACCTATTATTTATAATTAATAAATATTAAACAAAAGATTTTAATCACAAAAAATAAAAAATAAAATAAAAAACCCAATGTGACCTCATTTTTTTTGCTTTCATCACCTCCTGCCAGCAAAACCATAAAATCTTTCTTTGAGGGCAGAGTATAGAGAACACACTGCCAGATTTAAAAAAAATTTAATATAGAATTTATATTCTCTAACCATCACTACAACTAAATAATATTCATTGAACGATATAAAATGCTACATACACTGAACAATCCTTGAACGATAGGGTTGTGGTACTTCTTAATGGAGAGGCCATAGGCTTCTAGGGCGATTGAACTCATGTTTACGTGTCTTGGGTTGTCTTCAAGGAGGAGAATACTGATGTGGTACAGCAACTCCAAAGTCCTAGAGTAAGTGTCAAAATGAACTATACACGTCGCTATCATGATTAAATTAATGTATGAAGCGGCAAATTATATAACTTAGGCATCTCCCAGACAGGGATTTGAACCGAACACCTTGCATCCAGTGTCGTGATTATATACCTATTGACTTAAAAACCGTTGTATTAAGACTCGTCACCTTTTGATCCACAGCAGTGCATGAGTAGCATCGGAGGTGTGGATTCTGCGTTCATCTTCCAAAATAGGATCAAGAGTGTTGTACTTGGAGGGGTTGGAAGCATGCTTGTTTTTCAAAACCTAAAAGATAGTAATTTTAAATATTAACGAAATTTTTAAGGTGAGTTTATAATGAACTTAGTTTACAGTTAACTTGTCCGATATGTCAGACCTGACGCGTTCAAAAAGAAACTTCAAAAATGAGTGTCCCAAATAATCTAGAATAAAAATTTTCAACTTTAACCATCGGAAACCATGAAGCAAATTCAACAAAGATACCTATGATGCAGATGATTTCTTGTGAAGCGCTAAGAAAAGTTTCCGTTTCTACTTTGCCATCACTGGTTGGAGCTTTGAAGTGATGTTTGGTGTGGAAAGCAGACGCCATATTTTTACAAAAATGATAGTGGTTGTGTTGATGTCTTTGTTTCTATCACTTCTTGTTTTGAATATCATGTAAAAATTCTTGAATCGTAAACTTTCTTGACTTAAATTAATAATGTAGATAATTATTTATTTAAAAATAATATTTAAAAAAAAAATTTAATCAAAACTTGAGTCAACAAGTTTAAAATTTGTCAACAAAAATCAGTTACTACAGTTTAATAAAAGAACTAAAAACTTTATCATTTGTTAAAAACACTAAGCTTATGGTATGTCTAGCTTGCATTATCAAGTGGTCACAATAAGAGCTTCTATTATAAAGTTGAGATTTAGTTAATTAAGCTAAACCTATGAAAAGCTCAATTCTATAAAGAAATTAACTTGAGTTATATGATTTTAATCACTAAGCTTAAAAAAAAACTATACTCGTGGAAAGCTTCATATTTTAATAAATATACTCCAAACTATTATATGTATTATATATATATTTTATATTTCATATAATTTTTCAAAAATACGCTCAAATTTTCGAAAACTTTGTGAAAGCTTTTTTAATATTATTGTATTACCATTGGCTAAATAACTATATTGAAATTACTGAAGTATGGTTCCAAACAAAGGTGCATACAGTTTTGAAGGACATAATATTAGGATTCATCGCACTGGTATTCACTATTAATGTGAATGAAACTATTTAAAAGATATAATAAAGCATAAATCAATCTGAAAAATTTTTTTGGCTTTTTAATCAGTAATAAAATATTTTTGAATTCGGTAAAACTATCAGATATACTTATAACTAAATTTGTCATTAACAATTTTATTTAATCCTCTCTCATTTTTAGATGCTTCAGCTTAATATTTTTTCAAAAATCTTATTAATACATTAAAATTTTTTTGAACTTACATCACTTTGATGAAGTTTTCAACTTAGTTTATTGAGCACTTCATCAAAATTTCAGAAAGAAATTTTAAGAATGTTAAGCTTGTTTCATCAAAGGTATATAATGCTTGTAGATTTTAAAGTTAAACTTCTTATTTCATGGTTCATCTCAGGTAGTTTGATAAGCATGTTTTTGTCTGAGACATGATAATAAATTTTTTCTTTAAATTCACAATGTAATTTTATTTCAAACTTCTAATTGAATTAATTCATAAAAAAATATCTATTTATGAAAATTTATGGCTTTCATAAAAGCCTGATGAAAATTTATTTTTCAAAAACAATTGTTTTCAAAATATTCAGTTGGAAGCAATAAAACTATAAGCACATATTTGAAGGATGTAAAACATGAAAAATTCATAGACAAAATGCTAAATCATTAACATAAAAAATATTAATTTCAACTGAACAATATTTGTTTCAACATAGTATATAGTTATAATTAAGCTTTTATAACACAAATTTTGTGTAAAAATTATAAAACTGATTATTAGCATTGTATAAGTGCCTATTTTGATAATACAACATGAGAAACTAATATTTAATGTTGGATTATATCATAATCTAAATAAAAACTTGACAACATATTCTTTAAAATTTTTAAAATACTACATAGAAATTCCTTTTATTTAAAACTATTTTCTTTCATATATTTCAAACAAGTTATTAGAAACAACAATAATGAGAACTTACCTGTTGAGTTACTAATCTTGGTGAAGTTTTCGTTCAAGCCACTAATACTTTTTGGTCTTCAATAAAAAAAAATGAAAATTTAATAATATTTTGGTAGATTTTATATTTATTGGTTCTTTTCAAGTTTTTGAAATGTGTTTTTTAAATAACTAAAAACAAACTTATGAAAAGTATGAAAATACTTTTTTTCAAATATTTAACACGATTATTATTTGAAAACGATATACATATATATTTTATATTTATATTTTATTTTAAAAAATCTCAAATTCAATAGATTCAGTTTCATGTAAAAAGATTTTTAATAAACCTTGCGTCAAAATCCCTCTTGACAACGACAAAGAAACAAAGTTATCAAATTAAGCAAAGTAATTCTACATTGAAACTCAATTCATTCACGAACTATTAAACTCAGGGCCATCACCTGAACGATTGAACAGCAGATAATAAATACAAATCTGACTTATGAACAAATCATTTCAAATGAAAGTTCTGTTTAAAATAAATGATTAAAATGCAACAAAGATATTTGAAAATCATATTAACTCAGCTGTAGAGAACCTTGAATGGCACACAACTAACATAAAAGATTGTTAGACCACCCACTAGCTGGTTGCTACTAACAAATTCAGGTCGGTCTGATGGTAGGTAAGTTTATTGATGATTGATAATATTGTTAACATAAAATTTTTTTGAAAGATTTCAATTAATATTCACAATACATTTTGCTACTTTTTTGCTCCATTAAGTCCCTTCACTGAAAGAAGCTTGAAACTATTTGCTCGAAAACTGAAAATTTTGAGGTAATTTCAACTACAGGATTAATTCCAACTTAAGCAATAAAAATCCAATCCAAGTGGGTGAAATGGTTAGTTAGTCGATCCGCGAGCTGTCCAAAAATTTCTTTATAATCAATAAAAATTAAATTATTGTTGAGCTCAAATGCTTTTTCCATTATATTTGCTGATATATTTAAGCATTCTATAATTTAAATTTTTATAGTAAAGATTATTTCGAGTTTTTGAAACGTTTTTGAGTTTTAAATTTAATAATCAAAAATTTCTAAATGTTCAAAACGCTAGACACCAAATCTAAAAGCATCAGGTTCAAATCCGGTCAGAGGTGAAGTTGAGGTAAGAGCTCTATTGTTTTGAAATCTTTTTCTTTTT
>OZ038327.1:7313663-7318663 GCA_964035795.1 Pterobdella sp. o SKG-2022
AAACACACACACACACACACACACACACACACACACACACACACACACACACACACACACACACACACACACACACACACACACACACACACACACACACACACACACACACACACACACACACACACACACACACACACACACACACACACACACACACACACACACACACACACACACACACACACACACACACACACACACACACACACACACACACACACACACACACACACACACACACACACACACACACACACACACACACACACACACACACACACACACACACACACACACACACACACACACACACACACACACACACACACACACACACACACACACACACACACACACACACACACACACACACACACACACACACACACACACACACACACACACACACACACACACACACACACACACACACACACACACACACACACACACACACACACACACACACACACACACACACACACACACACACACACACACACACACACACACACACACACACACACACACACACACACACACACACACACACACACACACACACACACACACACACACACACACACACACACACACACACACACACACACACACACACACACACACACACACACACACACACACACACACACACACACACACACACACACACACACACACACACACACACACACACACACACACACACACACACACACACACACACACACACACACACACACACACACACACACACACACACACACACACACACACACACACACACACACACACACACACACACACACACACACACACACACACACACACACACACACACACACACACACACACACACACACACACACACACACACACACACACACACACACACACACACACACACACACACACACACACACACACACACACACACACACACACACACACACACACACACACACACACACACACACACACACACACACACACACACACACACACACACACACACACACACACACACACACACACACACACACACACACACACACACACACACACACACACACACACACACACACACACACACACACACACACACACACACACACACACACACACACACACACACACACACACACACACACACACACACACACACACACACACACACACACACACACACACACACACACACACACACACACACACACACACACACACACACACACACACACACACACACACACACACACACACACACACACACACACACACACACACACACACACACACACACACACACACACACACACACACACACACACACACACACACACACACACACACACACACACACACACACACACACACACACACACACACACACACACACACACACACACACACACACACACACACACACACACACACACACACACACACACACACACACACACACACACACATACTCGTGAAGAATGTTTTGATGTATCTATTTTTATCTCATGTTTTCTCGGTTTCCTTTATATTTCTTTTTTATCGCTCATTTATAATCAACAAAAAGTCATGAGGAGGAAGAAGAAGACAAAGATTTGGAAGATTGAGAGAAAGAGGTTGAAAAAAATTGAAAAAGCTGGTAATGATAATGATACTTCACATTTTTTAAGAATGTAACAACATGCCCAACAACATCACCTCCACAACAACATCACATCCACAACAACATCACAACCACAACAGCATGACATCCCCAACAACATCACATCCACAACGACAACAACATATCTACAAGAACAACATCACATGCACAGCACAAAGTAGGCCGTCTGAACTGCTATTTATGTCATGTCATTATCTCTCAAGTCGATAAGTTTATCACAACTATTGATGTCTGAACAAAGTAATTAAATACGTAATTAGGAGTTTTTTGCATATGTAATTAAGAGCTTTTTGAATACGTAATGAGAAGCTTTTTGCATATGTGATAAAGGTTTTTCATGAATATTTTAAAGAACATTTCATGAAAGATCTTTATGAATAAATAATGAAAAATGCTTGTGAATACGTAATGAGTTGTTTATGAATACGTAATGAGTTTTTTATGAATACGTAATGGGAATGCATATGTAATGAGGCACCTAGAAAGGGCCATAAGAGATGCGCCATTTGCGGGAGAAAACAAGGGTGTTTGTTGATCTTTATTGTCGATCTTATTATTCACCTGACTATTATTATTATTTCAGTATTTTATTATATTTTGTATTATTCTTATCATATTTTTTTCTTTGTTTTCTTTCATATTCAACTAACACAAACCTATTTTTTCTATTTTTATCGATAATCAGCATTTTTTAAGTTCACTTTTAACTCTTCCAGTGACGTCATATGAGCCCTTCATTCAATGCTTTTGGAACGAATTGATGTTCAAATGCTTCAGCCTCACCGGATAGAGAGGTTCTCACGAAAACTTAGTCACTGATCTGTCCCTCACACAGTGTACCAGGACATAGGAGGATGGTGATCAGACTGGCAACTTTTTGAGTCCTGCATGTGTGTGGCTGAAATTATACATTTCCATTTATGAACTTAAATTTATTATTGTTATTGTTATGTTTCATATTATTGTTATTGTTATGTTTCATATTATTGTTATTGTTATGTTTCATATTATTGTTATTATTATGTTTCATATTATTGTTATGACGCACATCCATACACACTTCCACAACTCGTCAGCTTTTCATCTCAAAATAAAAATTATAAATTTCGTCATCGTAAGAATCATAATAATGACGTCACGATCAAAAATTCATGACGTCAAAAATCAAGTTTGAATTTGAATTTAATGTTGTGCCGAAGTTCCGTTCTGTTGTGCTCAGCTATTGTCTTTTTGTGTTTTAATATTATTATTGATATTGTTATTGTTTTTGATATTATTATTATTGATATTGTTATTATTATTGATATTATTATTATTATTGATATTATTATTGTTTTTGATATTATTATTATTGTTATATTTATTTGAAGAATTTCACAAAAGTCAAAAAATGAATAATGGCAAGACCCATGGGAAGTTCTTTCTAATGGACGCATCTTCAAAATTCTCAATTTTTTAAGAAGAAAAAAAAAAGTGTAAAAAAACAAAACAATTACTTTTATTCCTTATTATTGTTATTATTGTTATTATTATTATTGTTATTATTATTATTGTTATTATTATTATTGTTATTATTATCCCTGGCTTTTACAAATATTATCATTATTTATGGTAAAAAATCAACTAGGAAAGAGCAATTTGGAAGCAAAATTTAAAAACATCAACAAAAGTAAAAATGAATTTAATAAGAAGAAAGAAGGGATAACAAGGTATCACTAAAATGAAAAACGAATAAAAATGAGGCAAATAAATAAATATTTATGGATCCAAATTATCAAAACCTGTTTGATTATGTTAATTTTGTGTCAAGAAGCGTCTATATTGCATGAGAGATTTAAAAAACATTGTTTTGAGTAATTTTATACAGAATAATATTACAAGTTATTTCAAATGAATATCATTTTAATGAAAAAAAAATAAATGGGAAAGGTGTGATGTGGTGTAGTGGGGTGTGGTGTGATGTGGTGTGGTGTGATATGATGTGGTGTAGTGAGGTGTGATGTGGTGTGATGTAGTGTAGTGTGATGTGGTGTGGTGTGATGTGGTGTGGTGAAATGTGGTGTGATGGGGTGTGATGTTATGTGATGAGATATAGTGGGGTGTGGTGTGGTGTGATGTGGTGTGGTATGATGTGGTGTGATGTGGTGTGGTGTGATGTGGTGTGGTGTGATGTGGTGTAGTGAGGTGTGATGTGGTGTGATGTGGTGTGATGTGGTGTGGTATGATGTGGTGTGATGTGGTGTGGTGTGATGTGGTGTGGTGTGATGTGGTGTAGTGAGGTGTGATGTGGTGTGATGTGGTGTGATGTGGTGTGATGTGGTGTGATGTGATGTGATGTGGTGTGATGTGATGTGGTGTGGTGTGGTGTGGTGTGATGTGGTGAGGTGTGATGTGGTGTGGTGTGATGTGGTGTGATGTTTTGTGATGTGATGTGGTGAGGTGTGATGTGGTGTGACGTAGTGTAGTGAGGTGTGATGTGGTGTGATGTAGTGTGGTGTGGTGTGATGTGATGAGGTGTGATGTGGTGTGGTGTGATGTGGTGTGATGTGGTGTGGTGTGATGTGGTGTGGTATGGTGTGATGTGGTGTGATGTGGTGTGGTGTGGTGTGATGTGGTGTGATGTGACGTGGTGTGATGTGATGTAATGATGTCTGATGTGGTGTGGTGTGATGTGGTGTGGTATGATGTGATGTAGTGTGATGTAGTGTGGTGAGGTGTGATGTGGTGTGGTGTGATGTGGTGTAGTATGATGTATTGTGGTGTGGTGTGGTGTGATGTGGTGTGGTGTGATGTGGTGTGATGTGGTGTGGTCTGATGTGGTGTGATGTTTAGTGATGTGGTGTGATGTGGTGTAGTGATGTGTGATGTGGTGTGGTATGATGTGATGTGGTGTGATGTGGTGTGGTGTGATGTAGAGTGATGTGATGTGGTGTGATGTGACGTGGTGTGATGTGGTGTAGTGAGGTGTGATGTGGTGTGGTGATGTGTGATGTGGTTTGACGTGGTGTGATGTGGTGTGATGTGACGTGGTGTGATATGGTGTAGTGAGATGTGATGTGGTCTGGTGTGATTTGGTGTGATGAGGTGTGGTGTGATAAGGTGTAGTGTGATGAGGTGTGGTGCGATGAGGTGTGGTGTGATGAGGTGTGGTGTGATGAGGTGTGGTGTGATGAGGTGTGGTGTGATGAGGTGTGGTGTGATAAGGTGTAGTGTGATGAGGTGTGGTGCGATGAGGTGTGGTGTGATGAGGTGTGGTGTGATGAGGTGTGGTGTGATGAGGTGTGGTGTGATGAGGTGTGGTGTGATGAGGTGTGGTGTGATGAGGTGTGGT
>OZ038327.1:7328663-7346163 GCA_964035795.1 Pterobdella sp. o SKG-2022
ATTAGAATAAAAAGTTTCAAGATAATCATTTGAATAACTCACGAGTATTATTATATTGTTAGTTATAATCTTTGGTAAGCTTTCCACATGACCTTAGTTGCTATTTTTACGCCTGGTGCTAAAGTTAAACTTCTCTGAATTTATAAATATTTTTTGGTGCCTCATTGCATGTATTGAAAGTTTCATATATCGAGATGAAGAACTGCCCAGGAATGTTAATTTCATGCGATGACTGGAGTTGTCAGCAGTCAGCCTAGGTTATTGATACTACAATAGAGTGATATATAAAGAAAGCTATTTTATCTGGGACAAATTTTTATAGACTGCCAGTCCGAGCTAACGTCCAACTTAAAATTATCGAATTTAAGATCCGCCGTTCCCACACTTGGGTAGTTGCCATTGTCAACAAAAAGAAAGATCATCCGCCAAGCCAAATGACAACACCAGAATATCAGTTTGTCGATACCTGCTACCGGAGTCTACTGTTATTCAGGTTATAACAGAAAAGCAATCTCAATTTAGAGACAAACATAAATTTATATCACTGACAAATATAAACATATAAGTATGGATATTAATAGCACCCTCATAATATTTCTTCTAACTGCAATGCTCAACAATGGCGCAAAAGTACTTGTGATAGCGGAGCAGGCTTCTCGATACAATTTTTAGGCAACTTAAACCACGTGACATCAGGAGCTCCAATTACTTGACTTCAACCGGGTGGAAGGATTTTTTGAGAGCTTTGTGTCCATTGACATTTAAACTTGCATGCCGAAGTACTTCTGAGTATTGTTGTTGCGAGTGGAAGTGTGAAGCAGCAACTGGGACTGGTTGGAACCCAGAAACACAAACTTAAAGTTGACCACTGCATTAAATAAGTTTCTCAACATATCTGCATATCTTCAAGCTTACGAATCTTCTATATCAATAAATAGAATTTTTGTTGCTATTATAATGACGCTGTTAATGAAAAATTCAAATTCACAAATATCATCATCATCACCATCATCAATCTCATCATCATCCTCTTCATCATCATCATCATCCTCACTATCATCATCATCATTATCATCATCACCACCATCATCAATCTCATCATCATCATCATCACCACCATCATCATCATCTTATCTTGTTTTTTATCGCATCATTAAGAAGCATGAGAGAACCGTCTTAGGGAGGTTATTGGCATGTCCGCATATGTCTAGCCATGTTCGTGGCTGACAGTATACGTTGACAGTTTTGGCATTGCTTTGTTTTGTTTCTGTATGTTCTTGCTAGTGTAGGTGTGTTTTGGTGTATTGTTATGTGTTCTCATGTGTCTAGCCAGATTTGCCTTATTTCTCTAGAGCCCACACACTCCACATTTGAACCTCTTGCCATCGACCTCTTCTCCCTTACACGTTTTTTGATGGTTGTTCCAAGTCGCTTCTTGGTTAAAGATTCTTCGACAGTGTGCACAGGTTATTTCAATTGGCGTTTGCATCATCCTGTGCATTCTTTTTTTATGTATTGCCAGACCTGCTTTGCTTTTGAAAGTTTAACCAAACCCTTCTGCCTCACATGTGAATTCAGTGGTTGAATGTGTCCCAGGCACGTGTAGTGTTCCTTTGCCAGGTAGACGTCGATTTTCACTATTCTGGTGTCCTTGCTGACATTTGTACATTTTCAGACACTTCCTTCGATTGTTGACCTCGGAGTTCCATCTTTTGCGGTCTGTGACTATTTTTTGCAAGTTCTCATGCGGGATTGCTGCATCAGTTAGGAGTTTGCGCCAGTAACTGAGTGTCGTCTGTTGTCTTCTCCTTGCTTTTGTAAAACCCTCCACTTCGGCATTCCAGCTTAGTACCATTCTCTTTACCAATCTGTCGTCGGGTAGACGCAAAACATGGCCTATGCGCCTGAGGTGAGCTATTTCTATTTTAGTACGGATGCTCTCTACTCCAAGTTGGCGTCTTACGTCCCACATTTTCACATGTTTCTCCTCCATTTCCTTTAACGGCTCTTTGTTACCACTACCCCATATCAATCTATACCGCCTTTCCATTGTTTTCTGCAGTTGTTTCAATTCTGACTTGTAGAAGGGTCTTGTGTTACAGTTGAAAAGCATAGTGCCTTTTACACAAGTATCCACTACTAAAGCCTGTGTTCTCTTACTCAGTTGACTTTTGGTGAAACGCTTCCTAGTCCTAGTAAAAATCAGTGCCCCTCTTCTCAATCGTTGGGAAATGTCCTCTTTTCTACCGAGGTATACTCCGAGCATTCTGATGTTGTTTGCTTCCATTGTTCCTAATCTGGCTCTTTCCTCTTTGGCATCATTCGTTCTTTCCTCAAACAACGCTAAACTTTCTTTCATAACCTGGGTCGCTTTTCCAATCACTGTGGTGTCATCTGCGAATAGCGACTCCATGAGGTACATTGCGTTGTTTTCTTTAGAATACTTGTTTACGTTTTGTTGTGGGGAAAACTCGTGTCCGGACCTCCATGACCACTTCACTCAGCCTCTTGGCGTCTCAACTTCGCCGTTTCCTCTCTCCTCTATTTGTATGTCCTGATTGGTGCTTGGTGATAGATGTAGAAAATTATCTGTGAAGATGTACAATCTTCACGAAGGTCTCTTTGGGGGTAGAAGGTGCTGCTATCTGATGTGCTGTCTTTCACCTTGTATGCAGTAAACTCGTGAAGATCCCTCAGTTTGTCGATGAACGAGTCAGACATGTTATAATGTTTTAGCAGCCCCCACAATATGGGTTTATTGACTCTTGGGTATGCTTTCCTTAGATCCAATAGAACTATCTTGGTTTCAGTCTTGTTCATGTGGTCACCCACGCAGGTCTGGAGCTTTAATTCGTCTTCCTGAAGTCGTATGAAGATCTGTGTCGCGTCAGCTGTTGAGCGATTCTGTCGAAATCCTGCTTGATTCTCATCCAATACTCCCAGCTTCTAAGCCCAGTCCCAAAGTCTCTTTGCTATTATTTTTGCCAGTACTCTGCTCGTGAAAGGTAAGAGGCAAATACCCCGGTAGTTATTTTTATCTCGTCTGTCACCTTTCTTGAATAGAGGGAGTATATTGACAGACTTCATCGTTTCATCCCATTTCCATGCTCATACATACCTTTCATTACCTCATATAGCTTGCTCTTAATTGCTGGTGCTGCAAGCGTGATGTACCTCAAGCGCATAGTGTCGTCCCCAGGAGCTCCATCCCGCATTTCTTTTAAAGTGAGTTCGAATTCAGCATTGGTCGGATTGCGTGTGAGCTCGGTATTCGCCTTTTCTAATATTTCTTTATCCAGCGGTCTCCCACTTGTTTACTGCTTCAACCATCTCTTCTTCGGAGTTCTCGAAACGATCCTTCTGTATAGCCTCCAAGTGTTCTTTGAACTCTTCTTCGCTGAACAGAAGAGAGCTTTTGCTGTTGTTCTGGTTCGTCCCACGCAGCTGTAGTCGGCCCAGAATGCTCTACATCTGACTGATGTTCCCTTTGAGCTGGGCCTCTTTACATTCCATCGCCATGTTTTGCCACCACTGGTTTTTCCATGCTCTGAGTCATCATCGATGTCGGTTCCTCACTGTCTTAAGATGCTTCACAGCATAGTTGAATGCATGTTCATTCCTCATAGACTGATTCAAATTATACAGCCGTTTTTGCTCGTTACGGACTCTTAAGGCTTCTTTTCGCTCCTCTATCAGTTTCTGGAGCTCCTTCATGTGACCCGCCAGACAATCGTTGGTTTTTCTCTTCTTGATACCACAAACTTGTTCTGCGTAAGCACCACTCCTTTCTCCACCTTTTTCCAGTCTTTGAAGAGGTTGCCAGTCTGCTGTATTGCAATATTCCTCGTCTTCACCATGAAATCATCTCTTTTGTCTTTGTTCCACAGTTCTTCCCAAGCAATGTTCGATCTTATCGGCGTCTTTCTGGTATTTTTTGTTTTCTCTTCCCACCTCTTTTTGAAACCCTCATTTAGGTACGCTAACTTAGGGTTGTAGTCAGATAATCCTTGGTGGTTACCAGTCCGTACTCTCTTGAGCATTCGTGACGGTGGTCGGTGCAGGTGACGAAACCATCCAGTTCATACCACTGTCTCGAGTCTGGATGTTTCCACGTTCCTCTTCCAAAACAAAGTATAAAAAGAATTCACCCAGCATAGATCGTTCTCTGCTAACCAGTCTGAGTTCCCGACCCTGTTGATTGGTGGTAGACATGACCTGGTTTCCATTGTTCTCATTCCCTGTACCAATTTGCGCGTTGAAATCTCCACCAATGATAACCACTTCGTTCTTCGATTGGCCGTGGATGATTGTTTCTAAGGTGTTGCGTATCTCTTGGAGTGTCTGCTCATA
Source organism: Pterobdella sp. o SKG-2022 (assembly GCA_964035795.1). Lineage (NCBI taxonomy): Eukaryota > Metazoa > Annelida > Clitellata > Hirudinida > Piscicolidae > Pterobdella > Pterobdella occidentalis. The sequence goes on from OZ038327.1 coordinate 7,333,014, forward strand.
ACCTTCTGACCCTTGTACCGGGAAGTAACTTGATATGTAATTAACATTATCTATCTTCACCAAGACCAATCTGTCAGTGATCAACTTTTTTCTCCCTTGCTTGTTCCAGATGTTGAAAGCATCTAGGGTCATTAACACTCCAACCTTTTCCGAGTGAACTAGGAAGCGATCTCTTTTCTGGTGATGGTACTCACGCAGGCCCTCTAAACGCGCATCAATTTCTGTAGCCAACCCCAAATCCCAGTCTTCTTTTATGCTCTTTTGGGTGATGAAGCCGAAACGACTCCCCATTAGGTTGGCTCGTTGCACATTCCAAGTACCAATTTTCAGCTCCTTTCCTTGCCACATTTTTATCCTGTCTATTTTTTTCTCTTCTCTTCACACGTCTCTCGTATATTCACCTGCTTCATCCTTATTGAGGTCTTGGGTTCTCTTCGATTTTGCGTAATCTCCATTCCACCCAGGTTTTTCATGCTCTTGCAGATTTAAAACCTGTTAAGGTAGTGTCGTGTGGTGATGTGGTTTTGTTGTAGAATGACGTGGTGTTGTAGTTTGGTGACATGGTAATGTTATCAGAAAATGATGCAGTGTTGTTACATGAATTCGTTGTGTTGTTGTTTTGTTGTGACGTGGAATGGTTGTCGTTATAGTTTTGGTTGATGAATCCTAGCTTTCCTTGTGCACTATTCTCTAAGACAGGAAATGATTCGTGGAGATGTTGTTATTGTAAAGGTCGGTTGTTGAGATGTTGTCGTAGTGGGTGTAAATGACAATATATGAGATGTTGTTGTTGTAGTAGATGTCGGCTGCTGGAATGTCGGTTCTCTCAGTACAGTTTTGGATTTTCTTTTGTCAAAGAAAACTTCTTTGTCCACTAGGCACCAATCGTGAAGGTTGAATCCATTCGCCCAGCCATCATCATCATCGTCATCATCCTTATCATCATGCTCATCATCATCATCTTCATCTTCATCGCCCCTAGATTCAATAGAGACTTCAGAGGTCCGTTTAAAGCTATCCTCTTCTGCAAATGTCGCAACATCAACGCGCATCTGAGGAGTGAGAGGTTTACTGAAGAATTTGTGCCTGATTCTACTGTTGTCACTCGTAGGATGAGTACCTTCCCTGGATGAAAGAAGAGGGGTGTTGTGGAGGTGTGATGTGGTGGTGTGGACGGTGATGTGGTGTTGTGGAGGGTGATGTGGTGTTGTGCAAGGTGATGTGGTGTTGTGCGGTGTGGTGTGGGGCGATGTTGTGTGGGGTCACGTTGCCAAAAGGTAATGAATGGTTGCAGGTGTTTTGTTCATCGATTAAGTGGTAGCTGGTGTGATGATGTTATGGTGTGGTGATGTGATGGTGTGATGTGGTGATGTGATGATGTTATGAGACCTATCCGACCCAACCTTCGTATATAACTTCATCATTATTAACATAGATATCTTGATCAATGTTTTGTTGACTCGAATTTTATTTCAATTTTGTCCACTGCCCAAAATTTAGTTTCAACTGACACTATTTGATCAAAGATACTAATTAATTTTCAAACAATTCATGTCTTCCGCATGTTATATACCTCCGCTGGTCATTAATTGCACCTCCTTTTGTTTAAAAGTGGATTTATATAATCACTTCATCAGCACTGTTGCTTTGCAGATATTTACCCCATGTTTTCATGAGGTCTTTGAAACTTGAAACATTTGTGTTTGTTGTTGTGGTTTTGTCGGTATATTTTTGTTGTGAAGTTGTTGTTGTGATGCTGTTCTGGTTATGTTTTTGTTGTGATGCTTTTATGTTGTTGTAGATTTGTTATGTTGTTGTTGTTTTAGTTTTGTTTTTATGTTGTTGTAGTTATGTTGTTGTTGTAGATATGTTATGTTGTTATAGTTTTGTTGTTATGTTGTTGTTGTAGATTTGTTATGTTGTCGTAGTTTTGTTGTTATGTTGTAGTTTTGTTGTTGTTGTAGATTTTTTATGTTGTTGTAGTTTTGTTGTTATACTGTGGATGTAGATTTGTTATGTTGTTGTTTTAGTTTTGTTTTTATGTTGTTGTAGTTTTGTTGTTATGTTGTTGTTGTAGATTTGTTATGTTGTTGTAGTTTTGCTCTTGTTTTAGATTTGTTATGTTGTTATGTTGTTTTTGTAGTTTTGTTGTTGTTGTCATGGTTATACTTCAATGTCATAGTCGTTTCAGTGATCAAAATGTGATATTTTTATTTGTCGATGTTTTGTATTTTTTGTGTGGATTTTGTCGATGTTTTGCATTTGTTATGAAACCCTTTTAATAATATCATGGGTGATATGTTTACAATTTTCATTCAGTAACTACCAAATGTTTTTAATAATACAAAAAACAACAATAATAATAATAATAATTATTATTATATAGCAATAAATGAGCAATGTGAAATATGAAGAGAAATGATACAAAGATATAAATAGTGAAAAAGTAGGGGATATAATTAAAATTTTGTATCTAAGACATTATATAAACATACAAATAACTGAAAAATATATTAACTGTAATAAATATAATTATGTTACGATAAAAAATATAATAATGTTACGATAAAAAATATAATAATGTTGATATATTGTTTTGTGAGTCATACTCATAAATGAACACACTATCACTAATGACCCCAATGCCGACCTTTGACCTGACGATCCTAACTTGACCTTTGACCTGCCAATCCTCGCTTAACCTTTAACCTTCCAACCCTCGCTTCATATTTGAACTGCCAACCCTCACTTGACTTTTGACCTGCCAGCCATCACTTGACATTGACCTGACAACCCTCACTTGACCTTTTACCTGCCAAACCTTACTTGACTTTTGACCTGAAGATCCTAACTTGACCTTTGAACTGCTTTCACTTTAACTCTGCCATCATAAAGATACCATCATATGTATTGTAACCTTCATCCATACCATTATAATTATGCCATCATAATGAATGGTTGTCATGAAGACAGTTGAATGGTGGTCATGGAGACAGTTGTATGGATGTCATGGAGACAGTTGTATGGTTTTCATGGAGATAGTTGTATGGTTGTCATGGAGATAGTTGTATGGTTGTCATGGAGATAGTTGTATGGTTGTCATGAAGATAGTTGTATGGTTGTCATGGAGATAGTTGTATGGTTGTCATGGAGATAGTTGTATGGTTGTCATGGAGATAGTTGTATGGTTGCCATGGAGATAGTTGTATGGTTGTCATGGAGATAGTTGTATGGTTTTCATGGAGATAGTTGTATGGTTGTCATGGAGATAGTTGTATGGTTGTCATGGAGATAGTTGTATGGTTGTCATGGAGATAGTTGTATGGTTGTCATGGAGATAGTTGTATGGTTGTCATGGAGATAGTTGTATGGTTGCCATGGAGATAGTTGTATGGTTGTCATGGAGATAGTTGTATGGTTGTCATGGAGATATTAAAAGGTTGTCATAGTGTTGGTTATTATAGTGATGATGGCTGTCTTGGTGATAATGGTTGTCATAGTGATGTTGTAGTTGCTTCTCGTGGTAGTAGTGGTTGTGATGACGGTTGTCATGGTGATGGTGGATAGTTCGTAGATCGCTTCTTTATTATCAATTTTGCGCCTAGTGCTAAGTGTTGATTAGTGCTAATTATTTAGTCCAAAAATTATTCTTCCAACTGATTATTTATTATTTGTGTTTATTTCATTTGTTTCAATTTTTCTTTTCAACGCCACTTTTATATCAGCTAGCTTGATCATATTTATGGTTCACTGACGTAGATATCAACCGATCAAATCAATTGACATTTTTACTATTTTAAATCTAAAAAAATTGTTTTTATTATGAAGCTCAACAAATTTTTTGAAAGTGTTTCTATTTTTAGATTCAAATAAACTGAAAAGAATTGATTGGTAGCCTCACCATCACCACTTCCTCCGTCACCAATCACATTTTATCAACTTGACTGTTGTAGTAACAGAAATTTTTTAGCGAAAAAATCAAAAAAAATATCAATAATAAGCACAAATACTAGTTCATCACTCGGCGTTCGTCGCCATAACAACGATTTCAAGTGCACATCGATATAAAAGAAGGATAAAAAGATGGCAATTATAGTTGAAATCCACTTTTACACCACACCATCCTGCCCTTGATAAAAGTGGCGTGCACCTCAAACTCATCGTCCATCATCACCAGGTCGCCATGGCAACCAAATTGGAGGCTGCCAATGACGTCATCAAGCTTGAGGACCTTGGAGGGATGTGACGTAGCAGTTTCGATGCTGTGTGCCATGTTGTGTGCTGGATGTGGTGATGGTCAAGTGTTTGAAAGCAAAAATGAATGAGAGAAACAATCATAGCAACAATAATGAAAACAATTTTTTTGAAATTTTTCTTTATGAAAGAAGGTTTTTTAGATACATTTATTTTTTGAAGAAAACTAAAATTTCCGACCAATTCAACTGTGTCATAATTCATTATTAAAGAATTTGTTACTAATAACTTCGCTCAAACAACCATGGCATAAAAAGGTGAACCTCATTTTCCAGAAAACACAAGGTCTATCATTTTACTGAACACAATGAGAAAACTCTTATCACTAATAATACTCAATAGAATAAGACTCATCATAGAAAAATACCTTCCTATTACCCAAGCAGCATACAGACCAACTAGGTCAACAACAGACATCCTATGGGCTCATAAAATAGCAATTGAAGACAAAGTGAAATCAGGATGTACAATGAAAATAGCCATCATTGACCTGTCATCTGCTTTCGACACCATAAACAGGAAAAAACTTATAGAAATTTTAAGCACCACAATCCCAGAATCTGAACTTAAAAAAATGGAACTTCATCTAACAAACACCACTTTAGCCCTTTTTCCACTTCGTTCATAGCAAATGGTTCCATGGAACCTTCATCCACTTCTACATTCACCATTCCATCCCATGGATTCTCCTCATTCATGATGGCCTCCATGAGCTCCTTCCACACTCTCTTGCGACCATCTTCGGCAAATACAACCTTCCCATTATTGTCTCTAATGCAGTTATTACCTGCTAAGTCACTTTCTTCCTTCTTCATCATTCTTATTCTACGAAATACGACATTTCTGTCATTCCGTATCTCCTCCAACTCTTTCACCGCCTCTTTCTACTCATTCCACAAACTTCTTCAGCAGCTTTTAGAGCATAAGTTTTATATTTTAGAAGCTTATGCTGAAGCTCGCCTTCAATTAACCTTACATCCATCAAAAACTTCCTCTGCCTGCTCTTCATCAACACAAAGTCAATTTCTGTCTCACTACACCTCCAATTAAAGTTACCTTCCTAGTGTCCTTATTTTTAAACCAACTATTACTCACACACAGATCCTTTTCAACACAAAATTCTAACAGCAATCCACCTTCCAAGTTTCTCTTGCCTATTCCGAAACCTCCATGAACACCTTCAAACCCATCGACCTCTTTGCCAATGTGTCCATCGAAGGCTCTTAAGCAAATCAAAACTTCATTTGCATTTTCCACTTCACGCCCTCTTGCCATCTCTTCATAAAACTTCTCTTTTTCACTCATCGATCTTCCACATTATAGAGCATTAGCGCAAACAATTCTTAGTACCTTTTTATTAAAAATAATTACCACTACCATTACCCTATCTGATATCCTATTTATTTTCCCAACATTCATACATAAATCCTCTCTAACTAATATTCCTACACCACCTATCAACCAGAAACCATCGAGAAGGCAGTCTTATAACCTATTTCCTACTCGCTAGCCCCGCCCATCAACTCAGACCCTGCAGAGATGCAGCAGATCCTCATTCCCACTACAAAAAAGCCCCAAATATCTCTCACCAATATGTATGTTCCGCCAGCATCATCCTCTTTCTCCGGCCCATCTAACAGCCACACAATCTGGTTACCTTGTCTACCCACAATTAGGGACCTAATATGTGGTGACTTCAATGTTCACCACGTCTCATGGGATGACTTTGTGCAAGCCGTATATGACTGGTTGGAAGACAATGACCGAATTCTTCTGAATTATGGCTCTCCAACCCACTAATTTTATCACCGAGACAGAAGTAACTTGAACAGTCCAGACTTAAAAATCGCGGACCCACGTACCGCGGAATCCTGCAGCTGGACCCTTCTCGTCGAGCTCTCCTCCGGCCACTTTCCGATGCTGGTTAAATGGGAAGATGAGTTCAAAATTGAGTCGGAGAAACGCCGAGTGATTCAACTTCCAGAAAGGGGATTGGAGGAAAGATAAAGGAACTATCCTTCGTGAACTTCTCAAACTTGACCTCACTGCGCTCCCAAAGTCTTCTCAACGCGTTCACAGATATCCTCAAAATAGCAGTGGAAGAAGCTATCCCCAAAAAAGTTTTTCATCCAAACGATGTACTGTGAATGAATGGGGAACTTGAATCACTCATCTGAGAGAGGAATCGTCTCCGCCGAAACTAGACCGGCCTACCTACAAAAATGCAAGAAAATAGCTCAGCAAGCGGCCGAGACGAAGCGAACCACTTGGCATCACCACCTCTAAAAGAGCTCGAAGACCAAAAACTCTAAGCAAGCCTGGGCAGTGGTGAAGTCGCTATCCAGCCCACCCTCACAAGAGTCGAACAACTTAACCCTCAACACGGCGAAGTCAGAAGTAACTTTCTTCTCCATGGATGCTGCTGAATCCTCTTGGCGTCCGAATATCACTGTAGGAGGGTAGAAACTCAAGACGAACCCTACCCCTACTTTTTTGGGTGTTCGGTATGATTGCCGTTTGACGTTCAACGATCACGTCCGGAACTTGAGTCAAGTCATGAAGCAACGCTCCAACCTTCTGCGATAACTGACTGGTACGTCTTGGGCTGGCGGCTCTTGGAGTTGCGGACGATCTACATAGCCACATTTTGATCACTCGCAGAATACGCAGCCCCTGCCTGGAAGGCTTGGGCTTACAAAACCACCATTAAAAAATTAGAAAGCATAATCGGACGCGGCTCGAACAATTAAGGGCCAACTTTGATCTACTCTCATTGACATTGTCTTCCATGAAACTCAGCTCCCACACTATCTTCCCGACTTCAGCTGGCCTGCTTTAGAAAAGCTGATGATTGGTTCCACCTCCCTCCCAACGACGATAGGAGAGTGCACTGTCCAAAACGCCTTAAAGGCAAATGACTGGAGAAACACTACTACCCCCTTTTATCCTCTCTTAACCTCACACCAGCGGACTCGGAACATGTACATAATTCTAATATTCCGTGACCACTACCCCTTCAGCCACCTATCCACTTCACTTCCATTCCAATGACCGCATTCCTTGCCCAACAACTCGCCTCTGCAGAGAAAACAATTGCGACTGAGGGCCCAACCGACTTGCAAATCTTTACTGATGGATCCACCCTCAACGGTACGGAAAATGGAGGAACCGTAGTGGTCGTTTTTAGAGGAAACACACTGATCCACTCTTGGCACGCGCCTACTGGGACCTTTAACAGCTCTTTTCAGGCTAAGAAGACTGCCCTAATCACTGCCATCTCTTGGCTCGAACAGAATGACGACTGGTTCTTAGCCTCTATCATCACAGACTGCAAGTCACTTCTACAAGCCCTCTCTAACCCCATTATCACCGACCCATCTTTCCTGTTCCTCAACACTTCAATTGCGGCCTTCTATCCAACTAAGAGCATCCAGTTGATCTGGGTCCTGGGCCACTGCAACCTTTTGGGCAACGACTTTGCAGACGAGCAGGCAAAACTAGTCTCTGCCTTCCCCCAACCTACCGTCCCGCTGGATCCACAAACCCGAGTTGCCATTGTTCGCAGAAAGTGCAAAACCCCTCCATCTACTCACCCCCGTCTCATTTCTCTAACCGTTTTTTGCCCCAACTCGGAAGAAGTGTCCCGACTGTCAAAGAATGACCTCATCGAGCTCATCCGATCCCGGTTACCATCTCGCCCTCCAAAGATGGCAACATCTGACGGGGAAAAGTAAGATGATCGGTGCCACCTCTGCGGAGAAAAAGAAGAATCGGCCGAGCATTCCAGTCTGCCCGATACCACCGCCAGTTGGGTTTCTCTTTTAAAGAACTAAGGATCCTCACAAAAGCGAGTCTAGCGCTCTTGAGGACCATCTTCAAGCGCCTTGAATGACAAACAACAACAACGTCAAAATCAACATCAAATACAACAAAATCAACATCAATATCACATACAACAACATCATCAACATCAACAAAGAACTCACCCACATTATGGTGCAAAAACTTGACACATTTGTTTAAAGGGGTGACACTGCAAACAAAATTCAGTCCACATCAACCAACCAATCAGCATTCAGTCCCCATCAACTAATCAGCATTCATTCCACATCAACAAACCAATCAGCATTCAGTTCACATCAGCCAACCAATGAGCCTTCAGCCTATCATCATTCAGTCCCCATCAACCAACCAATCAGCATTCAGTCCCAATAAACAAATCAACTATCTACCTTCCACACAAGACATTTGTACCCTCCACCACTGCTTTGTGACCTTTTATTTCAATTTTTTGACCTCCTAACCTGTATGACCCATCCTCCAACCCCAGTGCTGACACAGCATCCGTCACTAAGACCATGCCTTTTGGTATAATGATGGAGAGGGTGGAAGAGATGCGGATTGCAGTTTATGTAAACAATGGATTTGATAACAAGTATATATTACCACAATTGAAAATTTATTAAATGAGAACAGAACAGATAAAATGTTGGAACTACGAAAGAAAACAAAAATGGCGGCAACAACCATCTGGGTGAGTGTTGTAAGCAAACGAGAGTGCACTGGGATGGGTGTGTACTCCATCAGCTATCACCCCGTAATAGAGAGGAGAGGTCTTGTTAGACACCAGGAGTCCTACCAAATGGGGGTCCCTGTGGTGAAACTGAAGATAGTAGTGTAAGGGTAGGAGCACACCATTGAAACACACCACACCACACCACCTCCAACCACATCATCAAACCAGACTACACCACCTCCAACCACATCATCGAACCACACCAGACCACCTTCAAACACATCATAGAACCACACTACACCACCTCCAACCACATCATCGAACCACACCAGACCACCTTCAAACACATCATAGAACCACACTACACCACCTCCAACCACATCATCGAACCACACCAGACCACCTTCAAACACATCATAGAACCACACTACACCACCTCCAACCACACCACACCACCTCCAAACACACCACACCACCTCCAACCACACCACACCACCTCCAACCACACCACACCACCTCCAACCACACCACACCACCTCCAACCACACCACACCACCTCCAACATCATCGAACCAAAAACTTGTAAAGAAAGATACAAAATTTTTTAATTCTCGAAGACAGAGGTCAAACTTTCAGAAAATAAATTCAAAGTTATCTTTCAGATTCAATAATTCCTGTACTGCATCCATCCATTAAAGCCCATAAAAAATCAAAGTTCTCTACATGAAATATAATATCCCACAGAGGCTGCCCCCAGAAGGCACTAGAATCTTACCTTATCCCAATAACACAATCATTAGTTGAAATCTGTGACTTCACCTGCAAAAACTCAACAGTTCCTTCAAGACCTCAAAGAGGTTACACTGAAACATGATGAATACTTCAAAAGTTTCGACGCAGAGGCCCTGTTTTTATCGATCCTTCTGAAAAAATGCATAAAATTGATAAACAATAAACTCAAATCTTTATAAGCACAACAACCTTATATCCGATGACATCACAGACTTCATAAATCTATGTCTTTCCTCATCAGACTTGATGTACAATAATACGATATACTTCATGAAAGACTCTGGCCTCAGCCTAATGGTACCAATAGCGCAAATATTTATGAATCATACCCTAAAGGAGTCCATAAAACTAGCAAAGAAAAGGAAGGTGAGAGCACCTCGTTCATTTAAATATATAAGGATGATACCTTTGGTATTTAAAAAAAAAAAATTCAGACATTCAGCCTTACCATGTCCTGCAAAGCTGGCAAGGTACATGAAAACGCAACCATGAAGGTGTGAATCAGTTTTAGTGAATATTGCCTGAGGATTGACACAGTTTCTACAAGAATTGAAACCTGCACTTCTTATTTTTTAAAAATATTACTTTTATTGACAGTTTGTTCGAACTTATTGTTGGATAAAGGCAAGTTTTTAAAAAAAAAAAAAAATTTAGACTTAAGTTCATAAAAATTTTTAATGAACTTGATTTCAGTGGGATTTACATTTTAAATCGAAAGTGGACCACACCCTGCCTTTTCTAGAACCATTAATAATGAAACAAAAAACAGAACCTTAAAAGCAAGGTACACAAGACAGTCAAACATAAGGTTCACCTATGCACAAGACCATTTCGGTGCAGTTTAACGTCATGCACAAGACCACTTCGGTGCAGTTTAACGTCATGCTCAAAACCACTTCGGTGCAGTTTAACGTCATGCACAAGACCACTTCGGTGCAGTTTAACGTCATGCACAAGACCACTTCGGTGCAGTTTAACGTCATGCTCAAAACCACTTCGGTGCAGTTTAACGTCATGCTCAAAACCACTTCGGTGCAGTTTAACGTCATGCTCAAGACCCCTTGGATGCAGTTTAAGGTCATACCCAGAACCACTTGGGTGCAGTTTAAGGTCATACCCAGGACCACTTGGGTGCAGTTTAAGGTCATACCCAGGACCTAATTAGGAAGGATTATGCAATAGACCTTTTTGAACTTAAAGATAATTTGTTGCACATAAACATACAATATTCTGAGCTATCTTTTTATGATTAAACACCAATCACTCTATAAGCTCATAACTACAATAGTCATTGCATGCTAATGTTTTATGGTATAGCCTTACCAGGAATTATAACTAAAACTAATAAATGCATTTGAATTTCTCAAATTGATATTCTATAGAGAATTAAACCATACTATCTCACCCACACCACCTACAGGCAACATGGCATTAAAGAGATGTGTGATGAGACTGGCTCCCTTCTTCACAACAGCTTGCCCCCCATCCAAACAACATGATGAATGACCCACAGATACAATCACATCTTTGCTCACCAAATCATTCACCAAACTCTCACAACAATCCAGCTCTGGCGCAAGAGTTACAATTGAAATAATAGAACTCTTTTGTAGGATGAGATTGGTGATTTGTTGTCCTATGGGGGTGGATGGAGTGGTGATGTGGTGGGAAGGGTGTGCCCCTTTTTGAGCTGGGTTGATAAAAGGACCTTCAAGGTGGAAACCTGGAACGGTGGAAGAAGCGGGTGAAGTGGCGGAAAGGTGGTGTGGTGTGATATTTGGAAAGATTGGATGGGTGAGGGTTTTGTATATAAGAAAAGAAAGTGAGTGGAGTGGTGGGAAGAGAGAGTTATGAGGGTGAGAGTGGTGAAAGTAGAAAGAGTTATGAGGGTGAAAGTGGTGGAAGTAGAGAGAGTTATAAGGGTGAAGTGGTGGGAGTAGAAAGGGTTTGAGGGTGAGAGTGATGAGAGTAGAGGGAGTTGTGAGGGTGAAAGTAGTGGGAGTAGAGCGAGTTATGAGGGTGAGAGTGGTGGAAGTAGAGAGGGTTATGAGGGTGAGAGTGGTGGAAGTAGAGAGGGTTATGAGGGTGGGAGTGGTGTTGGAAATGTTGTGAAGATGTGCTAATGAAACAACCCTACCCAGTATTTTTGCACCTGTCACTTTGCCTATGTCCGCTTTTAACACCTGGATTTGAAAATTCAATGTTTAAGGATAGATGAAGAAATAGATAAAGAAATAGCTAGATAGATAGATTATTTTAATAACCTGGCGCGAAAATTGCCGCGACGGTTTTATACAACATTTTAAATGCGTTTCTTATAGGGTTTAAAATGCAATATTTTTGTAAGCTGATAAGTTTTTATATTATTTTACTTTTACTTTTTATAAAAATCACCTGCCAAAACGGGGGAAGTTTCTTTACTTTATACGTTAAATTTTTTCATAGGATGAATATTTTTATTTATTTTTAAAAATAATGATAGATTTTCTCAAATACAATAATGATATAATTAGTTTAAATGAAGATATAAAGAGGCATATAGATGAATTAGGCTTAGGCAAAATAGAAGATGTAAGTAAGGTTAAAAAGAAGAGAAGAAGGGGTAAGAGAGGTGGTAGAAGAGTGACCGAGAAAATGATGAGAGGAAAAGGGTTGAAAGGCATGGGTTGAGGGTTGTTGAAGATCTAACTTTGGCATTTCTTAATGTTACATCTCTACACAATAAGGTTGAAGAAGTGCTAGACTTGATGAGTGAATACAAGTTGGCTGGTTTATTTTTGGCTGAAACATGGCATGACTCAGATTCAGTATGCTTAAGTATTCTGAGGCAAAAAGGGATATTAGTTCATAAAAAGGCTAGATCTAGAAACTTTGAGTCTGTGAAGTCTCTAAAAACTAATCATGGTGGACTAGTTTTTTTGGGAAAACCAAAAATAAATGCAATAGTGATTGATGTTCCTCTGAAAGCTAGCACTTTTGAATTTTTGAGAGTAAGCTCCAAACTAAAATCCTTTATAGGCTTGGTTGTTTACAGAACTGGATATGCTTCTTGTGATTTTTTTGCAAAGTTCGAAGTCATCATGAATATAATGTTATCTTATAATGAAGAAGTGGTAGTCTTAGGGGATTTTAATTTTCATCTGGAGTGTATTGCAGATAAGGATGCAGAAAATTTTAAGAATATCCTCCACATGCATCATTTCAAGCCTTGTGTAGCAGAACCAACTCATGAACAGGGTGGCTGGTTGGATGTAGTGGCCACTAAGGCTGGATTCAAAGTTGATTGTTTTGATGTTTCCTTCTCAGATCATAAGGTCTTGATGTGGAAGAGTCAACTTAAAGTACCTGCTTTAGTGTAAAAAACATTCAAGGTAAGAAGGTGAAAAGATTTGGATGTTGAAAAGTTTATTTCCAAGTTGCTGAACACTCCTTTGGTATTTTCAACAGACTTGAGTTTAGATTCTGCTGTGAGCAAGTATTTTTCAACTTTGAAGCACATTTTAGATGAACTCATTCCTGAGAAAGTTGTAAGAAGTCATCAGAGACCCTCTGATGTTTAGTTTGATGAGGAATGTAAGATTTCTAAAT
>OZ038327.1:7351163-7401230 GCA_964035795.1 Pterobdella sp. o SKG-2022
GCAAGGTATTTTGTGCTGTGAAGTCAATTGCTTCAAAACTTTTTAAACAAAATACTTTCTCAAACTATTACTTCATTTCCTCAAATCACCCTTACACCCTGCCATTTTTCCATTCCAGTACACCATCATTTCCAAACTACCCACCCAGTTGACCCAAACTCAAGGAAAGTTAAAAGAAAGGGAAAATGAAGTGATGTTATTGGTCAGAGACGCTCACGTAATGCAAGAAGATAATTATGACTTACAAAGTGATATAGGGGTGATGATGAAGAAGATGAACAAGATGGTGTTGCAAGAGGGGCAAGTGGTGCTGATGCAACAGGAGAACCTACAACTTAAGAGGTGATTCACTTTTGTTGCATGGCTCATCTTTCAACATCAAATCTTGCATGACTCATCTTTCAACATCAAATGTTGCATAACTCATCTCAACATCAAATGTTGCATGACTTATGTTTTTGGCTGATGGAGGGTCCATTGAATTTTGGAGATGGGCACATTTATCAGAATCTGCAAACCCTCACAAAGCACATCCATTAGAAGGTGTATGTGTGCACGCACATCTCTTTCTTTGAAAAATATTTTGCAGCAAAAAACTCCAGTGAGGCATTTAGACTTGGCAGGTTGAGATGTATTCCAAAATGTGCATGAAGGTGGAAGCAAAAAGTGGGGGTTTTGAGTACCAAGGCAGCAGATTCGGGTCGTATCCAATAAGTGGAGGGTGATGACTTTGAAGATGACGTCATTATCTTCATGATGACAGCTGTGCAAAAAGATCAAAAAAAGATTGAATAAGATGATGATGATGATGATGATGAGGGTGAGGATGATGATGATGATGATGATGATGGATATTTGATCAGTCGCCAGAGGGAGTTGGTGGAGGAAGTGGAGATGTTGCAGGGAGTGGTGAAGGAAGCTGAACAAGTGCTGCAGGATTTGAAGGTTGATGAGTCATGAGTGGTATGAAGAGATTTTTGTAATAACATTTTTTAGGACCTGTCCATGCCTAATATTTTATTTTGTTCACAGTTTTCAATATGATTATATTCATTCACCTTCTTTTTATATTATTCTTTTTTACTCACCTTCTTTCGCTTCTCCACCCCAGACCACCCAACAACCCTCCTCTATCTACTCTCAAAACTCTCTTTTACTTGCCTCTGTGCATGCTTCCCTTGGGCTTGACTGCTCTATTGACAACATCACACACCTCCTCAACTATGAAGAGGATGACGATGACGATAATGGTTCTAATGACGTCACCCCCCATAACTCACCACTGATGGGAGAGGAGAGGATGAAGAAGATGAAGATGGATTTGATGAGTGAGATGATGGGTGCATGTGATGATTATGTTCAGTCCCTTGAGTCCTTGCAGCAACAACTCCAAGACGTCACAAAGGAAAGAGATCACCTCAAAAGTCTCGTCCAATCACGAGTCAGTATGGTGGACCGATCAACTTCACCCATCAGCACTGATCTCAGTATCACCGCAGCCAATGAAATAACGACAGAGCTGGAGAATGAGTTGCTCTCCCTTCTTGACCAATCATTGACCACCTACCAACTCACGTGCCAAGTGGCTGGAGAAAAGGTGAATTGTAGAGCCATAGAGCACGTCACTGGAAGAAGAAAAGATGTGGTGGAAAGAAGAAAAAAAAAGAGGAGCGAAGAACAATTGTGTGTGGATTTATTCAAAATGGCGGCTTCCTCATGTGACCTTGTCAGGTCGGTCATTTGGATCATGTCCTACATCATGATCACGTGACGAAACATCACTCCAGGTACTCTCATAGAGTGGTGCTGAGGATGTCGAAGCAAGTGGCGTCTTCCCAAGACATCAGAACACCACATCATGTCGTCAGGAAGTCTTCAAGTCCTAGGACAGTATCGACATCATCACCATTGAAAAAACTACCATCTTCACCTTGGCCAGCAAAACCAAAATCATCAACACCAAAAGAACAACCCCCACCAACATCATCAACACCAAAAGGACAACCACTAAATCAAGAGGCATTTTGTAAGTGTGGTGCCACCAAACACCTGCAACAACTTCTACAAGCAAAAAACCAGCATGTGTCTCTAGTCGGCCAGGTTGCTATCTTTCTATATATATATATATATATATATATATATATATATATATATATATATATCTATCTATCTATCTATCTATTTATTTATTTATCTATTTATTTATTTATCTATCTATCTATTTATTTATCTATCTATCTATTTATCTATCTATCTATCTATTTATCTATCTATCTATCTATCTATCTATGCATCAACCCATTCCTTTTTCACCTATCCATTTACCTCATGACGTCAGATGGTGGAAGCAAACAGAACGATATACAACAAAACTTTGGAGAGGATCAAGAAGAACTTCGAAGAGGAGAAGATAGAACTCAAAAAGACAATAGAAGACCTTGAAACCATTAACAAGCAGCTGTCATCCATCAACCAGCCATCCATCAATCAATTGAATATCCATCAATCTTCCACTCAGCAACCCAATGAACCGCATTTCACCAACATACCTCTTACTGATCCAAAAACCACCCAACCATACTCCACCTACCCTCAAACCACCCAACTACTTCCCACGCACCCACAAACCACCCTGCCACACCCCACATCCCAACAAACCCACCAATCACTTCCAATTAATTTTTATGCCCATCATGATTCTCTGTTGAAAGAGCTCCAAGAGACATCCAGCAAAGTGAGTGATAATTATGGATGTGCAAAATTTTAGATGCTTCACAATTGATGAATCTCTATGGTTGAGTTATGGCAGTTTGATAGGGTGCCAAAAAAAGTTATAGAAAGAGGTTTCAGTTTGAGCGGTGGTGAGCATGTGTGAGGGCAGTAGAGGTATAGAAGAGGTGGTGATATTTTCGTTCAAGAGGTTGCCACTTGAAAGGAGCTCATGCAAGAAGTGGTAGATTAGCAATGCTTTTAATATCGGGGGGAAACTGTTTTGATGGGTTGGGTTTTCTCTAAAAAAAGGAATTCTCAATTTCAACTTTTTCAAAAAATAATCTTTGCATAATGGGAATGTGGTGTTGGAATATTGAGGTAGTGGTGAGATGTGATGGGGGCCGTGAGGATGGTGGTGGTAAGATGTGGTGAAAGGTATGGTGGTAGGATGAGGAAGGAGATGAGAAAATAGGTTTTTTTTGATACAATTCTTGCCACATCAACCAATCATACACTCCCAACATTAGCTGTCTTGCTGCGAGAAGGAGCGCCAAACTCTTAACAACCTTCTCTTATTGGCCATCAGGCACAAGCTGAAGCTGATTGGTCTCCTGGACCAGCATGGCATCTCTTATGACCTCCACCCTCACCCAGCCAACAACCAATCAACAAGAAGAAACATATCTCCAAGGAAACCCATGTCACCAAGGAAACATTGGAGCGGAAGTGGGAGGAGCGACAGTGGATTCAAGCCTCTTTTGTACCCACTCAAGAAATAGTTGCACGCTTGTTGAAGGAAGTCATATTTTATGAAGAAAGTTATATTTTATGAAGGAATTCATGTTTTATATGCTTGTAATAGTATTTTTCTGCTTTGATATGCTTTTTTAGTCGTTTTAATCGAATCAACTTTTAGAGACCCCATACGCGCCTCAGTGCAGTTTTAAATGTTATAGCACAGCTCGTATATCTAGTCATAAAAGTTCACTTTTGAATCATCAATTCACTTTTAGTTGTTTCCTGCAAAACACGTGTTTTTGATATTTTTGTTGTTTTACATTTATTCACGAGTAGTTCTTGTATGAATCTCAGTTGATGGTTTTTTCAGACATTGTTGGCATCTTCACTTACTCAAATCGGGTTGTCTCAATAAAGCTTTAAACGTTTGACGTTTAAATGTTTGTATGGTGGATGTGATGGTGTGGTGGTGGGGTGGGTGTGATGGTGTCGTGGTTTTGTGGAGGTGGTGGTGTTGTGGGTGTGATGGTGTTGTGGATGTGATGGTGTAGGGTTGGAATGGATGTGATGGTGGGGTGGAAGTGCCGGGGGTTGGTGGAAAGAGGTATAAAGTCACAAAGACTCATAAAATTGTTTCAGTGCACACACTCACGTACAATTTATTCTGCCAACAAAATGCAAAATGATGTCGAATCTATGTGAAATTCTCAATGGATTTCTTAATGAAGTAGCTGTCAGTGATGAAAGACACAGCTTGCTGCAGAGTCACATTGACATGCTCGATCTTTTCGATCTCCTTCGGAAACTCTTCATTGCTTCGCACCAGTCCTACAAAGGCCTTCAGAAACTTCTTTTTGTTGTATCTCTTTATACTTTTCACTCCTACTAATTTGATGGTTTTGTAAGCATCTTCGAGCTTCTGCAGGTCTGTGTTGTACACCTGTAGCATGGTCGAGCTGGCTTGCTGCATGAAGTCTTTCATTCGCTGGAGTTTGAGTGCCTTCATCTTCACTTCTATCAAGCCTTCTTCCATTTTTTGTAGTTCTTTGTTTTTGTACAGATCTGTTCTTGTATTGCTCTGTGCTATTTTGTTGAGATCTCTGAGGTCGTTAGTGAGTTTCTGTTGAGATTTGTTGCAGTTTCTCAACAATTTGTTGCACCAGCTTCTTTGTTTTTTCAAGTTGCTGAGATTGGAAGATTCGTAAGATCTGGTGTGGAAAAAGATTTTGATGAGTAGGTTGTTGTAGAGGGTGGGATGCTCTTCAGGGTTGGGGATTAAGAGTTTGAGTTCTTCAAGGGTCGAAGGGTCAGGTAGGTAAAAGTGGGAGTATCTCTGAGATGGATTGAGGAAGGTCCTTTTTGGTGACAAGTCCAACATATTTCTTGATTCCTTCTCACTCCTACTCATCTTCACTGAGGTGTCATCTTCACTCTCCTTCTGGTCTACAACGTTTTCGGATGCAGCCACCTTTTTGAGACTGACTTCGGGAATGTTCTCTGGTGTGTCAGTCTCATTCTCTACTTTGCACTCTATGTCCTTCACAAACTTCCTTTCTAGGGTTTGCTCTGTTTTTACTTCTACATCTGTTTCTTTTTTTTCTTCAGCTAACTTGTCTGTTTCATTCGTCTCTCTTTCGATTTTTTGGTTCCCTTCATTTTTTTCTGTCACTTCTTTTACAACTTCATCCTTATTCTCAACTTCCTCATCTTTTTTTTTAGCTTCAACCACATCTCCCCCTTTATCACTTACACTAGCTGATACTTCATTTTTTTGGACTGCCTCATTCGATCCTTCCTTCTCAATCGTATCTGTTGATTCTTCCTCCCTTTTTGTTGTCGATTCGGATGCTTCAAGGTTTTCACTATTCATTTCATCTGCCATTTTTGAAGTGGTTGGTTTTTGTTCAGACATCTCCGATTTGCTTTCAGTCTCTTCAGACTCCTTCGACTCAGCCACTCTCAGATCGCTCTCCTCCTCTCCATCACTTTTCTCTGAAGAGTTCTTCAGGGCCATAACTTTTTCTACCAGCTTTTTCTTTTGTTCAGAGATCCATTCTTCCACCTTCTTCACACACTCCTGCATGCATCTTCTGAGTTGAACTTCATCTGCATAATACTGCAATTTCTTTTTCGTCAAGTCCTCCAACTGTTCTTTTACATCTGAGCCATACTCTTGCTTTAACTTCTCCTCTTCACCTTCCTCCACCACTTTTTCTTTATCAACAACCCTCCCACATGACAGATCCATCTTCAATTTTTCTAGATCTTTCTCTTCCATCTTCCCATACAACTTGCATATCAACTCATCTCTTCTTTTTTTCACCCAGCTCTGGAATTCTTTGTCTTTTTCTTGCTTCTCTTTCCTGTTTTGTCTAATGGCTTTTTCGAAATCTCTCACTTTTTTCACCATCTTTTCATGCCCCTCTTTGACCTTGTCTTCAAACTCTTCTTGCAAGCCACTGATCTGTTTTTTCACCTCCATCTTCATCTGACTCCTACTCTGCTTCTCCTGCCACATCTTTCTCAACTCGCCATAACTGATCAACTTTAAAAAGTTCCTACTCCTGCCACCTTCTTCCTCTGTGTTCTCATGTAAGTTTGTCTGTTCTTTGCTTTCTGAGATTGTCTCTGCTTTATCGCTCATCTTCATCAGCGCCATCTTCTTCTCCTCGTGAGCTTTTTCATAAGTGTTCAGCATCCTGATAGTCAAATCCAATTTGGAAAAATTATGTAACGTTCAATTTTAATCGCTCAATGTTCTTTCCACCGCAACAGACTTATCGCATTGTCAAGGTGTTGGGTTTGTTTATTTTGCTATGAAGTCATGATCTTGTTACGTCATAGTAGTCAAAAGTTAATTCAATTTTTTCGAAAACTAAATTTAAAATTTATTCGTATCATAGAGGAGTTATGGAAGAATATAATACAAAAAATTCATAAGTTTCTGGTGTATGATGTGGTACCTCTTAATTTTTTTTCTTTTTTTGAAAATCAAACGAGCACCATGATGGTGAAAACTGGAATGCAGATCTTTGGTAGAGATGATCAAAAAATTCTTATGATAATTTACAAATTTGTTGTGTTGAAAATATCATATAGCTTCATGAACCACAAAACAACTTTGTTGAACTCTGTTTAGTACTGCAACAAATACTACAACGACTCTTGTAAGCTAAAATGTGGTTAAATATTGTTAGCTGCAACAGCTTGGCCAATTAAAGTTATCAAAATTATTTCATCAACCGTGCTTAAGTAGTGATCCGTCTAGTGAGGGTTGTTGTTAATAGTGACCGCTCGAAAGGAGAGTCCAATGCAGTAAAAGTTTCCTTCTTTTATATACTCGTTCAAACTTTTTTTGTGCTTCTAATGTGAAAATTATCAATCAGTTCTTAGGTTTTTCTATCGTTCCTTAAACTTGTAAATGACCCATTTCTTGCAGGATCTTCACCTACTGGTTTTTATTGCCTTTATTTGTTTAACTCATTTGATTCCCACTCGTTAAATCTGGCTTCAAAATGTAAAGAGGTTGCCAAATTTTGTCTATAGCATTATTATTTTTATCTAAGCTTTTGATTAAGAAAAAAAAGAACTAAAAAGTTTTTTGTCAAACTGAAAAGTTTGATTTAAATTATCAGGCTTTTTGCAGTCGTGGTCTTTAGAAAGATACATTTGCGATATATTTAGCTCGCAAAATATAAGTTTAAATTAGTGAAGAAATTTAAAAAATATCGTAAATATAAATTTCATTTTTGTGTAGTTTTCAAAAGTGAATCTAAAATTACAAAATGAGTGCTGAAGTTGATGAAGGGAAACAAGTGGTTTATAAAGAATATGACCCCAAATTCAGCGAAGACATCAGCAAACGGATGCAGATGCCAGATAGGTTGGTTCCAGGAAACGAGAACGAACCAACAACGTTCAACTACAATCTCAGAAATAACCAGGAATTCAAAAATGCTGATTTTTGTAAGTATTCTGAAATTTTTTCAATTTCACTCCGTAACTTTTTATGTTTGTGAAGATTCATGTTTCAATTTATCCAAAACAAAAAAAGTTGGAGATCCGGCATATGTCTTATCGACTCCACCAACTTCCATCAAGAACTTCTATGGCACTTCTCTGGCAGACGACGATGACTCACCATCGCACAAAATGCCCTGGAAAAGAAGCCCTAATTTAATGAGGTTGTCTTCTCCCAAGTCATTTGTTATATTCATTTTAGATGCAGGGTTTCATGATGGTTAGAAGTTTTGAGCTGAATTATTGTAAAAATGACTACATTCAATGTTTAAATTGTGTTTGAAAGAAGAAAGTGATGTTATTAAGAATTAATTGTTTATAATATTATTTATTGCAGTTAGCATACATTCAATTTCATCAAAATTTCAAATTCATATTTTATCCCAGCATTTCAAACTTGCATTAATACTCTTCCACAATTAATAGCTTCCCCAATCTCTCTTCTTTAACTTCTACTTTTGAACATTCTCACCACTTAAATAAACAGAAATATGGAGGAGGAGGATGAGAAGGAAGATGGCCTTGTTATGACACCTGGCACTATTTTGCTCATGAAGGATGGTGACAACCTCGCTGCCCTTCAAAGACAAGTTGTATCAGCTGCTCTACTTTGTATTAAACTCCCATTTTTATGTCTTTTCAATATCACTCCTATCTTTGTGCTCCTTGATCACATTTTTGTCATCTTCCATATTTAATATAACCATCAACTGCTAGAATATGTTTAAAATTCAATACTAAGTTGTGGAAGGTAGTATACAAAAAGTAAATGAACATAAGGTGGCAAAGTTGAGCCGGAGGGTGAGTAGGTTGCAAGAGGAGAACAACAGGAGGAACAGCAAAGACCTACTCATTTACCCACTTCTTGTCACCTTCTTTTTATTCCAAATCGGAAAATATTTCTTTTCCAGATAAACTTTTTAATTTTTCAAAGATTTTGAATTTATTTATCACAATATGTCCAGGTTTTTTAAAAGTGTAAATGATGTGTTCAAAAGATTCAAAATAAAAAGTTGAATAATTGTCAATTTGATTGCAATAAATCAATAAACATGTATGAGTGAAAATGAAGCAAAACTAGTTTAAATCAAGTAGCAAAAATTTTAAGCAATTCTTTATAGGAATAACTTTAAAATGTTTTTTTGCAAATATTATCTCGAAAAATTCATAATCATTTATATTATTGAAAAAACCTGTTCATTTAATCTTTAATTATGTTTGCCGCACATCACTTGAGCAAAATTTGGCTTATGATTAATAGGAACAAGAAAAAAAGCATTTAATTCGTTTATTTTATTTCCATTTATTCAAAAATTTAATTTTTTACTAGTTGTTTAATAACCAGAAAGTATCAAATTTCATTTTTCCAAGTTTTTTGCTCAGTTTCCGGGTGTAAGTCGGACCATTAGGGTGTGAGTTTTACGCCGATTGAGTGCATAACTTTTCTAACAACATATAATGACTTCAAATAAATATTTATGTAACTCAAAGGCAGCAAGAGAATAAGAGATGACATCACTGGCTTCCATCGATTTCTTCAAGTGTTGTGTAGTGCAGCCACAACCAAAGGTTGGTCTTGATGGATGGTGTTCATGGTGGTTGTTCAAAAAAGATCATTAGATTCAATGGTGAATGTCATATCTACCATAACTCGTTATTGAAGTTATTGTCATTCTTGAATGTCACTTTTTAAAATCAATCTCCCATTTGAGACTCATTTTCTTGTTTGATCCAACAAAGCTGACAATGTTTTTATGGTTTGAAGCATGAAAGCAGATAAAACATGTATAATTATTAAAGATTCAAATCTCAATGCTTTTCTCTCAATGGAAGCTCAATTTTGCATTCAGATGCAACAAAACTCCTCCACCATCACCGCCATCATCGTTGTTGCTTCACAGCACCATGGTGGTAGTGTAGGGTGATTAAAATCTAATATTAGTTTATGTTAGCAATTTGTTAAAATTATGAGAGGGTTATGAGTAATGGCTGAAGTATTTTAAAACATTTGCATAATCACTTGTTGAAAACATTAGAGAATCAATTGCTTACAATATTTTTCATTATATATCTAATCATTTTAAAAACTTTCCACTTTCACATCCTTCACATCCACCTTAGCATACCTCACATTCCTCTCATGTCTACAAACACAACCACCTGCACATTCCTCTCACGTTCACAAACACGACCACCTGCACATCCTTCTCAAGTCCACAAACACGACCACCACCACATCCCTCTCACGTCCACAAACATAACCACCAGCACATCCTTCTCACGTCCACAAACACGACCACCAGTGCATTTCTTTCACGTCCACAAACACGACCATCTGCACATCCTTCTCACGTCCACAAACATAACCACCAGCACATGCTTCTCACATTCGCAAACACATTTTCTTCATATCCACGAACAAATTTCTTTCACATCCATAAATTAATTTTTTTCACAATCACAAACACATTCTTTTCACATCCTTACATATAAAATAAATTAAAACATCCATTAGAAGATTTTTCCAGTGATCTCATGATAAATGGTTCATCTGGCCACCAAAACTTGACCTCATTAACCAACCAATCGACAGCGACGGATCATAGACAGATCGATGATAGGCATGCCCACGAACTTCCAACACACAGCTCACGTGGGTAATGATAACAAAGATGTGAGTTTGTACCCTTCTTTCAATCTTCTTTTTTTTCCGTTGCCAGTGTGGCTCAGTTGTTAGAGTATTAGACTGCATAATTGGAGACACCGGGTTTGATGCCGTGTCGACAATCAGCGCTTTTTTCAGTGTATTAGGCAAAAGTTGTTTAAAGAATTAGAATGAAGGTAGGGCCAGTGGTATGTGGGTGAGGTAGGGTCAGTCGTACGTGGGTGAGGTAGGGCCAGTGGTATGTGGGTGAGGTAGGGTCAGTCGTACGTGGGTGAAGTAGGGTCAGTCGTACATGGGTGAAGTAGGATCAGTGGTATGTGGGTGAAGTAGGGTCAGTGGTATGTGGGTGAGGTAGGGTCAGTCGTACGTGGGTGAAGTAGGGTCAGTCGTACATGGGTGAAGTAGGATCAGTCGTACATGGGTGAAGTAGGATCAGTGGTATGTGGGTGAAGTAAGGTCAGTGGTATGTGGGTGAGGTAGGGTCGGGAGTACGTGGGTGAGGTAGAGTGCTTCTCAACAGTCAAACCTACAAGCTAGTGTCATGGTGAAAATAGAAGTTATGGAAGGTGATTTAACATGTTGGTGGTGTTATCAAGTGGAGATTCACTTTTAAATGCTGCAATAATGACCCGCCGACAACATCGAGCTGATGTTTATGAGCAATTGATGCGTGACCATCTTAATCAGTGTTACGCAAGAGTGATTCGCTATTGCAATAGCATGCTTGTTATCATTTGAACTCCATCATCATCATCACCATTATTTGAACTCCATCATCATCATCATTTGAACTCCATCATCATCATCATCATTTGAACCCCATCATCATCATCATCACCCTCCTTCAGATAACTCAACTTCCCACCCAATCTGGCTGCTCTTCACAATTCCAACCACTCTCTCATCTTAAACTCATTGACATCAGCAATATGCAGTCTGTGAAATCTTGAGATGTGTGCTTTCACGTACGTGTGTGTATTCTAACTTGTGCGTGCATAGACTCATCACGATACGTTTCCACAGACCTTTTGCAAGCAATATTCTCTGGTGATGGTTTTGTTATCTTAAGTATTATATTTTTTTATCGCCCCCTCTATGCATTATGCCCGTTAAACTGTCTATGAATTTTAGTTCTATGGTCATGTAACTCTATGGAATTTGGTTCTATGGTGATTTAACTGGCTATGAATTTTGGTTCTATGGTCAATAAATTGTCTATGGATTTTGGTTTTATGGGATTTCGATGTAATTGTTTGAAAGGCATTTATGGCTTTTTCATTTTTGTTACCAGCAAACATTGATTTTTGAAGCAAGATGTATATAAGAGACATTAAAGCGCCATTGATGCAACACTCAGCATCACTGGTGTCATTTAATAAACCGCATCATTACACAAAATCAATAAAGAACAATCGAGCACAACGATGCAATCGTCAATGTCTTTGAATTGTTTTCAATAAGTTAAAAAGGGAAATATGAGAATCAAATTAACACTGCCATAAGCTACATTCACACAAAAAAATCTCCACCACACACATTCTTTCAACACCACCTCAAGCATTAATTACAAAAAAATCTCCACCACACACATTCTATCAACACCACCTCAAGCATTAATTGATTGGTGGGGCTTGTAAGGAGGAGGTGGAGTCACCTCATCAAGCATGGCCAGTTTGGAATGGTGGTTCATGAAGATGACCTTCTCATCAGTAGGAATCAAATATTCAAGGTCATCTGTCCTCAGTTTCGAATCCTGTGGTTTGTGTGGATATGAGTAGCGTGGATGTGTGTAGGATGCCAAGTTATGTGTAGGATGTGAAGTTATGTGTAGATGCATGTAGCATGTGAAGTTGTGTGGATGTGAGCAGCATGGTGACACACCTGTAGGGCCTGGTTGCGGTAAGAAAGAAGCTTGGTGATACAGTACCAGGTGGAAGTAACAAAAAGGAGTGAGAAGAAGAAGAAAAGAAGAGATCTCTTCCAGGCACATCTCTCTTCTCCAAACCATGACACATACTTCTTCACTCCCACATCACCTACTTGTGACATATTAACACACGAGGTATTTGTGGCACATGAGGTATTTATGACAAATATGAAGTAAATATTCGTTAAAACCAACCATGAGGTGTATTTTGTTTAGGGTTGTTGAGGAGGGAGAAGAAAGGAATGTGTTTAATGATGATCAAACGATGCACAACAGTTTGGCCACCCTCAGCAACTTCACCATTCTTTTCTTCCTTCTCACCACCGAGCCTCCAAATCCTGATATTCAAGCCTTTGTCTTCATTCAAGTCCTTTTCCTTCTTCATCTCCTTACTCTCTTTTAATTCTTGTTCTACCTTCACCTCATTACTCTTTTTCATTTGTTCTTCTTTCTCAATTTCTTTTTCCTCTTTCACTTCCCTATTCTCTTCATCATCTTGCACTTTTTCCTTTTCTATTTCCCCCTCTTTCAAATCTTGTTTAGATGAGGTATCAGGAGTACTAAAGAAAGAGTTCATCCAATTATAAAAGGAAGAACTCTGCTTGTACATGTAACTAAACATCCCTTCCAAATACGAGGTCTCCTGTAAGTTATTTCAGTAGAGGTTCATTAGTGGTCTAAACATTATAAGACACTAACAGGTTTTGGTTCAACTTTTTCATTTTTCCTGGGTTGAGCAGCCCCTTGCGAGTCTTTTTTGCAGTTCAGATTGCACAGTTCCTTTGCTTCAGGATTCTTTTTAGTACACACTTCAAAAATTTATTAAATTTGAAAATCTGTGAGTCGATCAAATGCTCAAAATCACCTTTGACACAGCTCTCAAACTGCGTAGTTGCACCATCCGACTTCTCTTCGAAAACCGAATTCCACTTAAAAAAGAATTTTATTTTAATAATTTAAATTGGAAAGTTCAAAAAAATTGAAGAATTTGACGAATAATATAAGGAAATTGAAGACACCTTGTTTAGGACGGGAGGATATCCATCGTCGTTTTGGCCTGCTACCCACGATAAAGTGGTGCAAATTAAAAATAAGATTGCAAAAAAATGACGATTTCTTGAAGAATCCATTTTCTCGACTAATTTAATTTCAACTCAGTCATAAGATCAATATAGGATGGGTGTGTTATTGATATGTAATATTTATTTTCAACAATTTTGTTTTTGAACGATTTTTATGACGAAAAAAAAATTTTTTAATTTGATTTAAAATTTTTAAACTGGCAAAAATGCGTTTTATCGAAATACATTAAATATCCAATCTTATCATTTCAAAGAGACACAAAATATTTTATAATTTAGAACAGAATTCAAAAATTTCCTTCAACGTTCACACTTAAGAATTCCAATCTTGTACTTTTCCATCATTTTCTTAGCATCCTTTGAATGTCCCACATCTTTGAATGCCTTTGTTGCATCTTTCCCTGTTACCATCATCATCAGCAGTTGTATTATGGGTGGGTGGGTGAAGGAATGAGTGGGTGGGTAGGTGGAAGAATGAGTGGCTGGGCGGGTGGAGAGAAGAATGGGTAGGTGAGTGGGTAGATAGAAGAATGGGTGAAGGATAGATGTTTGGATGAATGGATGGATGGATGGATGAATGGATTGGAAAGTGGAAAGATAATTAATAACACTGAACAGATGAACAAATGGATGAGTGCAATGAGGATGGTGAGAGAATAGTGAAAGTTTGGGTGTATGATGGAGAAATAATAGAAGTAGGTGGAACCTGCTTGTTGCAACAAAACATCTGAACCACCAGGATGCTAGGGTGTGTATGTGTGTGTGTTAGGTGTGTGTGATGTAACTAATAAACGTCTGTGAGATATCATTATCTCTCTAGTCGAGCTAAAATAAAAAAATAAAAATAAACAATAACACTCATCACAAGCATTCTGATCCACCATCATTACACTTCTCCCTCCATTCCCTTCCTGCTCCACTCCCTTTCCCCTTCACTCCCTCCTCCTTCCACTCTTTTCCCCCCTCCACTTCCTTCCTAACTAAAACATGCCTTTATTTTGATGCAACTACTAACATCCTTTCTTACCACATCCCATCACACCTCATCCCATGCCATCCCATGCAATGCAATCCCATCTCATGCCATCTCATTTTATCCCATCCAATCTCATCCCATCTTATTCCATCCTCTCCAATCCCATGCGATGCCATCCCATTCCATGCCATTACACCACTTCACACCACATCACACCATACTACATCACATCCCACCACATCACACCACATCACATCACAACACATCACAACACATCACACCACCCACCTCTTCCAGGAAATTACTGACGTCATAAACATTTTCTTTTATAACAATCCAGCAATCAGAACTGCTGCGTTTCTCAACTTCAGACATCGCTATCTTGCGACATTCTGTACCGGAAGCAGGTCGTACGAAATAATCGTCTGGTAGAGATTCGGCCATTTTGAAAAATGTTTATTTACTTGACGTCATCGATCTACATAGCTAGGTGAGTTTAAAATAATGATTGAAAAATTGATATCTTGAAGGGTTGCCACCAAGGCGATCCATTATGTTGAGTTGATGATCATGCATCTGTGCTCATATCAGATTGGTAAGGGCTTCATGGGAATGAAGGTTTGAATCGTCAAACATTAACTTGATGCGCCAATTTGAAAAGTTCTCAAATCAAAATAATTTGATCATGCAAATGAAGCGCCTTATAAATGAGGCTGTCCCAAATTATTTGATTGTATAGTTGTCATCGGTGGGCCTTTCAAAACCTTCCCAATAAGATAAAAGTTTGTTTTCCCGCCAAAAAAATCGGTATAAGAGCATAGTCTTCTTGCCTGCAATCGAGACCATCCTTGATCCGTAGCACATCTCATCACTGTTCTGATGCTGCAGATAAACTCTAGAGTGAGAGGTAGGAAGATTATTTTGTGAGGGTACAAGATGGAGGAGTGTTGGTTGGAAAAAAGGATGAGTAGATACAGGAAGAAGAAAAAGCAGAGAAGGAATATAAAGAACTGCAATGAATGTTTGTGAAGTAGAAAGCATTTGCAACCCTAAGGTCGCTGGTTCAAGTCCTACGCGTGATATGCAGTTTTCAGGAAATAAAAATGTTTGGAAACTGCCTCATGTCGAAGTTTATGGAACTAATAATTTAGTTCTATTTATAGCACCAATAAATATTACATTTAACTTTAAAATGACTCTCCCAGACGTAACGGTAGCGTCATCAAAACAGATACGAAAACAAGAGGTTCAAACATTTATGATCTACAACATCAAGTTGTCAACACCTACACACTTTCTTACAACATTTTAATTTTTACAACGACAACTTCAGCTCTACAACTTTCTACAACAACTCCAACACAACATCTCCACACCTTCCTACAACACCCAGAACCCACCCAACATGGAGGAATATTTAGGAGGAGGTTGGTGAATTGTTGTCAGAGGAATTGATTGTTAAGAGCATCACCCAAGTTTCATACCTTCGTTGGGTCATCTATGTAGCTTGGTATTTGTTGCAATTTAAACTTCAATTTTTTTTGCAGGCAGTCCAAAGTCGTCAGCAAGAAAAAGGTTTGCGCATATTTTATGGTGGATTGAGAGACATTTGAAATTAAAAATCATATTCAAGTTGTGAATTTTGATGAAACTCAAACTAAATAGTGGTCTTCGAAACTAACTTACAATAAACAATTGGATAAAATAAAAAAGTAAAGTATATAAGCACGAAATAGTTCACATGTGGCCCAAAAGTGGCAGTCCCGCATGAGCACCTCATACGCAAGTTTGTGGGTCGAGAGTCCAGGTTTTATAGCTTTGTGGTACTATGGACTTGTAGATTTTGACTTGAAGATTTCTCTAAGCTTTCAAAAACAATACTGGCTTTGGCAATGCGGTTTGACTTCATCATTAATGTTTGCGCAGCTAGAAAGGGTGCTGCCAAAATAAGTGAAGTTTTCTACTGCGTCTAACCTCTGTTCTTTCACTAAACTGTGAAGTTCCTGAAAGAGGATTGTCTAGAGCAGGCTGATACATCACTTCCGTTGCTTTGGTGCTGATGGTCACATCGAAGTTGTCACAAGAGGCCTTCCTTCTGTTGAATATTTCGCTTAGTTGTAGCGTTCAGCTCACAATTATCTGCAGAAAGTCTCTGATTGGTGTCTCATGGGGAGCTTGAAGAGTGTTGGTAATAGTGAATCTATGAGGTATACAAATTTTGAGCAGTGGTAGATCGTTGTTAATACACTTGCCAATTTCATGATGACTTAGCACTCCTTCCCAAGCATAGTAGTTTCTATCAACACGAGCATTAAAAGGCTGGACTAGCGCTGAAACAATTTGTTTTCTAATGAAATTATATTAATAAAAATGGGCATTGAAAACTAAATTGAAAGCCTGGAATTGAAGTCCAGGCAGAAACATCAGCTTATGTGAGGGAGAGTCAGAGTTCAGCTGGGAGACCCCGAAGATAGAACCGCCTGAAGTTCCAGATGAGGCAGGCATTGATGAGGCAATCATGGCACTGCTCAATGACTGGGAGGAGCAAGGATTCTTTAAAGGGGGTTGGCTGCTTTTTATATATTCATGATTTGATGTTGATTCATATTGTGGCTACGAGTGAGCTCAGTGACATTTGAGGTGAGAGATTTGATATGAGATATTCTTCTTTGAAAAGAACTTTGCAGCAATTACTTTGATAGAATCCAACCATTTTTTGGGTCTTTGGTTATCTTTTTTTCGTCTCTAACTCATTTTGCAGTTTTATCGGTTAAAAAAGTGAAAAACTTTCTTCAAGGAAATACTAAAATTTTTTGGAATCTGCAAAAAACGATCGAATATAAGTATTCAAAGCAACAATCACAACCAGGAATGCACAAAAGCTTGTCTCCTTCGTTCTCACACATGGAAAGCCGAAGAAGGTTTTCAAAATAGTTGCCCATCAATGAAGAGAGATGAGGTGCATTTCAAATCCACAATACCAAAAATAAGTACCAACAAAACCTGCAACAATTTCAACAAAACCTCCATCAACTTCAACAAATTCTAAATTAATTTCAACAAAACCTGCATTGACTCCAACAAAACCTTCAAAAATTTCAACAAAATTTATAGTTAATCAATTGAGCAAATTGAAGATCTGACGAGCAAACATTTGCCAAAATATCAATACAAGAATATTTTCACGATTTCTCAAAAAGCAGAT
Source organism: Pterobdella sp. o SKG-2022 (assembly GCA_964035795.1). NCBI lineage: Eukaryota > Metazoa > Annelida > Clitellata > Hirudinida > Piscicolidae > Pterobdella > Pterobdella occidentalis. The sequence goes on from OZ038327.1 coordinate 7,368,489, forward strand.
TCAGAGGAAGACCAAAAGTGAACTCTTCAACTCGTATGAAGACCTCCCCCAAACCAGACACAAAGCAGACTTCCAACACACACACACAGTACCATGAGTTGAACAATTCGATAGCCACCTTTCAAACAAATCTCACTCAAATCATGTCCTTGCTGAATCAATGGAAAGCAGGTGGTCTGGATGTGATTGTTTGATTTTCACACTTACTCAAACAAATCTACCCCAAAGTCTCCAGCCCACCCCGAACCTATCTTTGTAGTTTCATATTTGCTCGCAAAAGGGCTCATTTTTTTAGTTTTACATTTGCTCGCAAGAGGGCTAATCTTTTAGATTGAAGTTTCTTTCATTTTGGATCTTCCTTTTGAGATTTGTTTAGTGCATCTTTTGTGGGAGACATAGTGCTAAAATTGAATTGCTTTGGAGTTGAACAACAAATGACATAAACTTTATTTGCAGGTAGTGCCAAAAAGTCAAAAAACAAAAATAGGTTGTTTAAATTTATTTCATTTTAAAGAATTAATTTATTATCAGCATAATTTAATATCAGAATAATTTATTATGAGAATAATTTAATATCAGAATAATATGGGACTAATGCAGTATCGACCTCCAAACAGAGGGTCATTGGAAGAAAGGAGGAAAGAGTCGAGGAGGAAAGAGGCAAAATTGGAAGATCTTTTTAATTGTGGAAAAAAGAAGAGTGTGAGACAAGTTTTTGAGGAAATAGAAGATGAAGAAAAAGCTCTGACACTGAATGAGAAAGAACATGAATTAGCATATAAAATGGCACTCGATAAACACTTCCAAAATTACCCAGAACTTCGTGAATATTACAATGAGATGCACTGGAAAGGAAAGAAGCGCAAACCAAGGTACTACGGCCACATCAGCTTGAGACCAAAGAGGCTTTTTGGTGACTCACAATAAACATTGGACTGCAATAAACACAAAACAGAGCCTCGAATGGAGTTTCTAAATTTTTTTAAAAGTGATCATTTCAGCATATAGAATGAATAAAAACGTGAGTTTGTTTTAAATTCAAAAAACGATTTTATCGAACACTTATTAACTGAATAATAACACAAAGTTCTTCGTGAGTTGAATCTACAATATCAAATATACAAACTCAAAGACGTTGCTAGCTGCCATGGTAACATAATTCCTGGTGGGATCAGAAGCTCCTCTTCAGGCCCTGAGAACTTGTTAAACTGATACATCATGAATTTAAGGGGGTAGCCAGCACAGGAAAACTTCGACTTACTTTTATTTATTTCGAAGTCGAAATGAGAGCCGATAGTTTTCGCTCTGTGCAATTCACCCATAATGACACTCCCCTTGTACTGAAGCGGTACCTGTGATGAGAAATGAAAAGGAAGTTTACTGGACTTATTGACATCCTGAAAGCTATAGGAACCATCCTTATTGTTCGACAGTTGAGTATCCAGTAACTTGGAGGGGTTTTCCTCAATCGTCAGTTTGATGTTGGGGTGAAGGCATTCGAAGCCTTGAAAAGTATGTCTTCTTCATTTTTCTTTCTGCAGACGAATGTGTCATCCACATAGCTAATGTAAAAGATTGGTGAGACTGGTGTTACCAACTGCACTTCCATGTTATTTAGGAAACACCCAGAAAAGGCCACCGACAAAGGTCCTCCCGATGCGACCATCTATGTGCTTGTATAGGCGTCCGTTGGCTGAGAAGATATTCTCAGTAGTGAATTTTTACAGCAATTTAACGAAAATTTTAAATTCAATTTATTTGATTTTTATTTTAAAATGATGAAGATTTTAGATACACACACAAGAAAATTGAATTTTGAAAAAAGATACATTAGATGTCTCTATAAAATGAGTTTATTTTGAAAAGCAATCTAATAGGTGATTTTTATAGCGCATTATCACTCAGTTCAGAAATGATCTACTTTAAACTGCTTATGAAAGGCAGTTTGGAGATGTTTGGGAGAGATAAGATTTCTAAAAAAAAGGGTAAGAACTGAGAGGTGGAGAAAGAAAAAAAGAGGAAATTTAGCATGTGGATGGGAGAGGCATAATTTAGAGTTGAAAGGGATTCGTAGGTCGGCATGTGGAGGGGAGAGGCATAATTTAGAGTTGAAAAGGGGGTTGTAGGTCAGCACGTTTAAAAGATAACATGAGGTTGGAAAACTAAAACTCGAAATATTTCAAGTATTAGGGCAGCTTCCATGCATTATGCTAATGTTTTATGATAAGGCTATACTTATCGAAAACTATAGCTTTTCTTTTAAATGTATGAATCTTCAATGTTTTTAAAGTTTTATTGCTATACAAAACATACATAAGATGTCTCTGAAAATTTTTTTATCAAAAATTTTGAATTTATGCTCTTTAACTTTTCAATGCTTGTATCAGACGTCATTATGAGGAGTACTGTAAACAGCACAAACAAAACACAAGCAAAGCTAATTTTCATACCATCTGCAGCTTTTTTAGTTTCTACAACAACTCCAACACAACATCTTCACACCTTCCTACAACACCCAGAACCCACCCAACATGGCGGAATATTTAGGAGGAGGTTGGTGAATTGTTGTCAGAGGAATTGATTGTTAAGAGCATCACCCAAGTTTCATACCTTCGTTGGGTCATCTATGTAGCTTGGTATTTGTTGCTTTTCAAACTTCAATTTCTTGAAATTTCAGACGTTTTTTATGAAGTTTATTTTAAAAATAGCTTCAAAATCTCGCCAACAATCTTCACGAAGAGCCGCCTCTTGTTGAGACATGGCTCCTAAAGTCAAAGAAAATACTAAATCATTTCATTTAAAAATAACTTTTTTTGTTCCAGATTGTTTCAGCTCGCCAACAAGGAAAAGGTTTGTAACGTATGTTTTGAAGTGGAATTTATAATCGAATTGAGCACAAAAGTATATTACAGCTCTCCTTCTAGATTCACATATAACTAAAAACTTGCAGCAATAGTAAAAATCTCCAAACTTTTTGAAAACTTGCATAATATATTTGGTATTTCTAACAAACTTAGCTCAAGATTCTGGTCTGAGCAAGGATTTCTCAACTTTAAAGGGCTTTTCATATGAACTTTTTCTTGAGGGATTTCATCAAAAAACTCCTGCTGTCTGGTTAGATGGAAAATTAAGAATACCCAATTTGAACCAATCTGAAACAATCTGAACCAACCTCTTATAGACCAATTTTAAATGTCTTTGTCTTATCAAAAATAATGAAACGATTGGTTTTAGAAACGACACGTAGTTTTTTGGTTGAAAATGATCTGTTTCCGAGATTTCAGTCTGCTTATCGCCCTTTTCATTCAACAGAAACTGCTATCGCAAAAATCCACATGGATATTTTAAAAGCAGCTGATGCAGGTAGGTTTAGTCTTTTGATATTGTTGGATCTTTCCTCAGCCTTTGATTTAGTTAATCATAATATTTTAAATAAGCTATATTCAAAATTCGGTTTTGAGGGTTTAGTCTTAGAATGGTATAAGAGCTATTTAAATAATAGGTGTTATTATATTACTAATAATAGTGTTAGGACTAATTTATTTCATCCCCATACTGGTGTACCACAAAGTTCTGTAATTGGCCCGCTCTTATTTAAGCTGTTTTCTAGTGATTTAGAAACAATTGCACAAAAACATAACTTGAGTTTTCACCAATATGCAGATGACACACAATTGTATTCTAGTTGTATCCCTGGTGAAACTGAGCAATTGCAGAACAGATTGTCTGTCCGTGTCGATGAGATGGCAGTCTGGATGGAATCCAATAGTCTTAAACTCAATAGATCCAAAACTGAAGCTATATGGTTTTCTTCTTCGAGAAAGGTAAACAAGTTACCAACCAAACAGATAAGAATACTGGATACTTTTATATCACCTTCAAAAAGTGTTAAGAGCTTGGATGTTTTCATGGATAGAGATTTGAGTATGAACTCGCATATAAGTAAGATGTTGTAAGCAGGCAAATAAGGTCCATTAAAAAGTGTCTTTCTTATGAATCGTTGAGAACCCTAGCTGTTGCTTTGATTTTGAGCAGAATAAATTATTTCAACAAATTGTTAGCTGGGTTACCTGAAAAGCAGCTGAGTCTAGTCTCTTATCAACACTACAGCCAGATTAATGACAGGCACAATATAACTATATATATATATATATATATATATATATATATATATATATATATATATATATAACAATCTAACCATATAACTCCAGTCTTGGAAAAGTTGCATTGGGTCGAAGTAAGGGACAAGGTTTTATATAATTTAGGCACTTGTATTCAACTATAGGTTATAAACCATTCCAAAACATCAAAAAGCTAATAAATGTTTTTGAAATGACCTGGAAGCAGCCTTTAGTGAAGAAAAACGGGTTATATAAAGGAATTGATTGAATGAGATTTTGACTTGAGATCATTGAAATTATAATGGTTCTGTTTTATGATGGACTGATCTCGGAACACAGTGGGTTAAGTATCAATATGAAATAAATACCTCGTATGATAATATTATTCTTAACAGCAGAGACAGAAGGCTAAGAGAGGGTGAGACGGATTTTATCTGGGACTGGACACCCAAGGAAGAGATCGAGGAAGAACCGGATTTGGATGAAAAGCTTATGGGTTTGCTGGAAGATTGGAAGAAGAAAGGGGCTTTTGGATTAGGTTGTTAGAATCACTTGCTTAATGTGCACAAGAAAATAAAGCTTACCAAAATAATACATTCTTAAAAGGCCATTTTGAAATTTGGAAAGTAAAAATGTTACGAACTAATTTTTACAGGGAGCCCCAGTAAAGCAGCAAAAAAAAGGTTTGTGATATTAAAAAGTGAAGTTAGAAAAGTAATGATGGAAAGTTAATTAAAGAGAAATAATTAATGAAGCTTGCAATAATTAACTCAATAAGTAATTCAAACAAAGGGACAGAATACCATTGGAAGAGTTGGACCCTGACAGACTATCGAAATATAAAAAATCAAGATTTGAAGAAATTTTGGAACTTACCAACAAGAAGCCTGCAAAGAAGAAAAAAGTCGTAATGCCTACCTTCACAGAAGAACTTGAAGATGAGGAAAAAGCTTTGACACTAAATGAAGAGGAGAGTGAGGTAGCATACAGAAATGCAGTCAAAAAATACTACCAAATGTATCCCATGAGTTCTCGCACTCAGTATCTCTACTGGGCCGGACCAGAACGCAAGCCGAGAGCGCTAGTCTTCATGAAGCCAAAGAGACTCTTCGATGCCTGCTAATTTGATTGAGAGTAATTTCAGTTTAAATAAAATATTTCGAGCGTTTTATTGAAAATTATATTGTACCTTATGTGGCATGTAGTTGTAGCCTGGTACTATGTGGCATGTAGTACCCTAGTAGAATGTGGCAAATAGTTGTACCCTAGTAAAATGTGGCATGTAGTTGTACCCTGGTACAATGTGGCATGGATTTGTACACTGGTACAATGTGGCATGTAGTTGTACCCTAGTACAAACAAGCATGTAGTTGTACCCTGGTACAATGTAGCATGTAGTTGTACCCTAGTAGAATGTGGCAAATAGTTGTACCCTGGTACAATGTGGCATGTAGTTGTAACCTAGTACAATGTGGCATGTAGTTGTACCCTAGTAGAATGTGGCAAATAGTTGTGCCATAGTAAATTGTGGCATGTAGTTGTACCCTGGTACAAAGTGGCATGTAGTTGTACCCTGGTTTATGTGGCATGTAGTTGTTTTCTAGTACAATGTGACATGTAGTTTTACCCTGGTATAATGTGGCATGTAGTTGTACCATAGTACAATGTGGCATGTAGTTGTACCCTAGTAGAACGTGGCAAGTAGTTGTACCCTTGTATATGTGGCATGTTATTGTACCCTAGTACAAAAAGGCATGTAGTTGTGCCCTGGTAAGAAGGACAAGCAGAAATGAGAAGAGAAAGACAAGTTGAGATGAGATAAAAAGAATAAGAAGAAATGAGAGAAGAAGGACAAGTAGAGATGGAAGAAGGACAAGCAGAGATGGAAGAAGGACAAGCAGAAATGAAAGAAGGACAAGCAAAGATAGAAGAAGGACAAGCAGAGATGTGAGATGAAAGACAAATAGAGATGAAAAAAAAATCAAGTAGAGATTAGAGAAGAAAATCAAAATGAGAAGAGAGAAGGAGGACAAGTAGAAATGGGAAAAAAAAGGAGCAGAGATATGAAAAAAAAGACAGGTAGAGATGAGAGGAGGAGTACAAGCAGAGAAAAGAGAAGAAGGACAAGCAGAGATGAGAAAAGAAAGACAAGTAGAGATTAAAGGAGGACAAGTACAGATGTGAGATAGAAGACAAGTAGAGATGAGAGTAAAAGGACAATTAGAGATGAGAAAAAAATGACAAGCAGAGATGAGAGAAGGACAAGCAGAGATAAAAAATAAAGGACAAGCAGAGATGTGAAAAGAAAGTCAAGTAGAGATGAGAGAAAAAGGACAAGCAGAGATGAGAGAAGGACAAGCAGAGATGTGAAAAGAAAGTCAAGTAGAGATGAGAGAAAAAGGACAAGCAGAGATGAGAGAAGAAAGACAAGTAGAGATTAAAAAAGGAGGACAAGTAGAGATGAGAGAAGGAGGACAAGTAGAGATGAGAAGAGGAGAACAAGTAGAGATGAAAGGTAGAGAAGAAGAGTCATGCCAGGTCGCACTGAGAGCTAGAAAGTGAAGGTTGGACTCAGAGAGAAGATTATAAGTACGGATTTGTTGAAAAACTTTCTCATATCAAGAATAGATTAATAGATTTAGAAAGTTTGAAGAATTCATGAAATCATTAAAAAGATGCAGATTTGGAATTCAAAAAAAAAGTGGATTAATAGCTATAAAAAAAGACGAAAGTCTGTCAACTCTGAGGTCGTGGGTTCAAGTCCTGCATCGGGTGTCCAGTTAAAAATAAAAATATTTTCAAAAAAACTCGTTTAAAGTTTATAGGAGGACCAATAAGCTAGTCAAATAATTTATATAATTAATTTATTTTTTAACTGACAATTAATGACGTAACCATCGTTGAAGTAAACAAAAGCATTAAGAACAACAAATCAACCGGTCACATACGCTATAAGCATCAACACCAACGAACATTAGATACAACGACAAAAACATAATACAAATACAAAAATACATATATGGAATAAATACCACAACACACACACCATAACACCTTCACATCCATCTTAGCACACCAAGAACAATCAAAAACTCAGAATGGAATCAATATTTGATTACGGTTGGTTGATTTTCACACTTGCTCAAATAGGTGTTTATTAAAGTCTCCAGCACACCTCGTCTTCGTTTCCAGGCATCAGATATTTAACTTCTAAACTTTTTTTGGCTCATCTTTGTAGTTTCATATTTGCTCGCAAGAGGGCTCACAAATTAATCTAAGTTTAACATTCAGCTTGTAGGCCAATAGTTGATAAATTTTTGTTTTATTTGGAGCACCAACACTTCAAAGTTGCAATTTGTTTTTCAAGAAAAACTTTCAAACCTCATACCTGCCAATCAAATATCGTCAGACTCTCCATAGTTCCACCTCTAATTGATATATGAACACAAAATCCAATGCTTAGACTAATATTTCAAATTATAAAATTTAATATAATAAATTTTATCTCCAGATAGTCCCAGTTCATCTGCAAGAAAACGAAGGCTGGTGTTTAAAAATGAATTCAAATGTGAAATTATAATTAAAATTTGAAAACTAAATTCAAAATGAATTTAAACTTCAAATAATGCCTCCAGTCGGAAACACAGACGATTTGCAGATGACTCAGAATCCAAAAGTAATTCAAGGTCCAGGAGGAGGAGGAGCAGAGATGAGGAGGAGGAGGAGGAGGAGGAGGAAGAGAATGAAGAAGATATTTTTGATCTTGGGAACCGTAGAAAGCAGTTTGTTTTGAAGTGGAATGAAGATGAAGATGACGATGATGATTCTAAAGCCACTAGTCGCCAAATTGATGTTGACGATAGGATAAATGCTTTGATAGAGCAATGGCAGAAAAAGAATGAAGTGAAAGATGATGAAGAGATAGAAGATGAAGAAAGAGCTCTGACATTAACTGAGGAAGAGAGTGAAATTGCCTATAAAATGGCCCTCGCAAAACATTTTCAAAGGTGCCCAGAAATGGGTGAGTACTATCGAGAGATGTTTTGGAAGGGTAGGACTCCAGACTCCCTCAAAGCCACCAAACCACGAAGACCAGCCAACTTGAAACCAAAAAAACTTTTTTAAAAATTCGATAATTTTTATTTTATTAACAAATCTTTTTTTCTTATATAAACAAAAACGACTCCCCAAAATAATATTTACATATGGATGCAAATGTATCAAGACATGGAATGAGTGATTAAGTCCATCTTGCCATCAAATAAAATGCCATAAATAGAAATACTTGTAAATCTTTGGAAACTTCTTAAACAAAGAGTACCCCAAAAAACCACATTACACCACATTCCACCACATCACACCACACCCCACCACACCACATCCCACCACATCACACCACATCACACCACACCACATCACACCACACCACACCTCATCACATCACATCACACCACATCACACCACATCACACCACATCACAAAACATCACACCACATCACACCACATCACACCACACCACATTACCTCACAAATCATCATTTTCATTTGTTAGAAGGCTGTATTGTTGCTCATGCTTCGACCAAGGTTTAACATGTGATTGGCTGCATAGTTTCAAGATGCAATACATTGCTAGGATGCAACTTAAAAGAACTACAAAAACACCCAGAACCATGAGAAATATGGCGTACGGAGGTTTATCATTGCAGCTCATACCATGATGGCAGTTTGCTAAAGGAGATGTTGTGATTTGTGATGTTATGTTTTGTGATGTTGTGATCAAGATTTTTTGTGGTGTCGACAACGTTGATTGAGAGTTTATAGTTTCTTCTCCTTCTCCTCTTTCTCCTCCTTCTTTTCCTTCTTCTCCTTCTACTCCTTCTCTTTCACCTTCTACTCTTTCTCCTCCTCCTCCTTCTCTTTCACCTTTTTCTATTTCTCCTTCTCCTCCTTTTTCTCTTCCTTCTTCTTCTTCTTTTGATCCAACTACATCCAAATTGTAATCTAGCTGATGTGTCGTGGTAAACTCAGCCTTTTGCAATCTCTCAACCGGGTATCCTTCAAGGGGAGGAGTTTGGGTTTTCTCTAGAGGATTCAATTGTTTATCTTCAAAAAAAAGGGTTTGGTTTCCGTTCGTGGGAGAAGCTTGGTTTGTATCAGTGGGAGAAGCTTGGTTTGTATCAGTAGGAAAAGCTTGGTTTTCACCGAGGGACGAAGTTATGTTGATCATAATTTCTCGAGAAATGGTTGTGTCGATGGAAGACCCAGTTGAGATTGTTTCACCTGGTTGAGAAGTTATTGCTGTCTGAAAAACTGTGTCTTCAATGGACCCACCACCAATATCTTCACCACCGATATCCCCACCACCACCAGCAGCATCATCACCACCATCACTCCCACCATCATCATAATTATCCCCGTAGTTTTGTTTTTCATCACTATAAAAACTATTGTCAGCATCATTTTTATTCTGATAAATTTCGTAACCACTTTTTGAATAATAATTATCTGACGAAAGATTATAATCATCATCTTGTTTTCCTACTGGCAGCTTGTTTGTTCCGTTCGTTTCTTGGTTGTTTGGTTGGTTGGTTGGTTGGTTGTCTGGTTGAATGAGTGGTTCGATGGATGGTTGGATAGATGATTGGTTAGCTGGTTGGTTGTCTGGTTGGTTTAAGAGTTGGTAATCCGGTTGGATTAATGGTTGGTAGTCTGTTTGGTTATTTGGTTGGATGTGTGGTTGGATGGATGAGTGGATAGAAGATTGATTGTCTGATTGGTTCAATGATTGGTAATCCAGTAGGGTTGAGGGTTGGCTGCCTGGTTGGTTATTTAGTTGGTTGTCTGGCTGGTTATCATCAGATAAACTAAGTGTTACGGTGAAGAAGTGCAAAAAAAAGAAAGTTATGAAAAAGTTTGAATATTGAAACATTTTTTCAAAACTTCAAAAAATCTCTTCGAAATTATATAAACTCTAGCTGGCAACTCTTACGATCCTCAAAACACAAAAGTGAAAACAAGAACAACAATAGTGTGCTCAAGGTGCCAAGTAACATTCGATATATGAACACACACAATAGTAATGCATAACTATGCAACACATCGTACCATCATATGTAACACCACCTCACACGTTTCAAATCGATAGGGATTATAACATTCGTGCTGTGATCCTCTATCTTGTTACCTTATATTATATGAAAACGTTCGTAACACTGTTAGGTTCTCATCAGCGTATATATGGCCTATATAGCTCAGTGGTAGAGCATAAGACTAATTATCTTAAATTACCGGGTTCGATCCCGTTTGGGCCGACAATTAGCACCTGTTCCACAGTGTGTTTTCTCTACATTAAATTAGTAGCAAGCGATTTGGTCTATAAGAAAAAGCTTTTTATAAATATCACATTACATTGAATGGCTCTTAATTACCAAGGTTTTAATGTGTGAAAAGTGTACACCTCATACGGGTTTACTCACGTGTTTTGAAATCTTTATGTTCCCTTTTTTCAAATTTTTTTATATTTGTTTTTATTTTATTTTTTTGGCGTCCATCAAAGCCCCACTGAGTTCCATAAACATCTATCTACCTCATGTACCACAAACTCATCCACCCATCAAACCATTTCACCATCATATCACATGACAAGAGTAACCATAAAGACCCGTATGCGTCAGAACAAGGCAGACGTTGTATCCAAGGAAACTGGTGCAGTAATACCAGGGATCAGCAAGTATGCTCGACAACGCACCGATAGAAGGTTAAACTGGGAGGCACCAGAGATTTTACAAGTGGGAAAACAAAAAAATAAATTCCTAATCCAAAAAATCTCTTGGTGAAAAAAAGCCTAGCAATAATAATAATAGTAATGATGAATTTTTATAGCACCAAGGAAAGCAACTGAGGCGCTCTCGTCCGATTCAATATGAAGGTAAGAACAATAAAACGTTTGGAGAAAAAATTGATAAAATATTAGGAGACATGCTCATTTAATGAATCAAAACATAAAAAAATAGACCAAAAAAGAGTTTACAAGTTAACATGCTCCTGTGATATGAATAAAGCGTATATTGTACCCATGGAAAAATAAACTGGGAGACTTTTGAGGTTTTAGAAATTGAAAAGTAAAAACAAGTTTTCACCTCAAAAAATCTCTTGGTGAGGGAGAGTCTTCTGTTTTCAATGGCTTAATGACCCACAACTCGTAGTTAATACTAATGCTTGAAATCAAATATTGAAGCATTTGAAAAAATTTGAACTGGGTAATGACAGAAGGGGGACAGAGATTAAGTTCTCTTGATAAAGTGACATCGTTTAGAAAATTATTTTTCTTTGAAGTACTCTTGAACAATTAATTATTTGAAATAATAGCATTGAAATTGAAATAACTTTTGTCTTTTTTGAATAATTAACTAATTCTTAATTATAGTCTTTGAATCACTATATAACCATAGTTACGATTTTATTTTTTTCGCCAATGATAAGGTTAAACTTATGGAAAATTATAGCTTCCGATTCTCAATAAATGTATTAAAAAGTCCTCTTATTTGATGTTTTTCGTTACAAAAAATATATATATGTATATATAAAAGTGGAAATGGTGAGTTTAGTATGAAATTCGATGCTCAAATGGATTAGGTATTATCAGAGGTTGAAAGCGATTTCAAATAAAGAGTTTTTCTAAATATTGTCAGACTATCACAGTTTCTTATATGTTGTGGGAGGGTGTTCCAGATTTTGGGTGATGAGTGTCGAAAAGCACGACTGGATATTTTAATATTTGTGTTATTGTTTATAAGAATAAGTGCTCCTGAAGAGCGAAGGGTTCTAGTTTGGTTTTTATTGTTCAGAAGTGAGCGAAGATAAGATGGAGATGATAGCTTGAGTTTTTAAATGTTATTAGTGCTATTTTGAAGATGATGGGTTTTCGACTGGAAGCCAATGGAGACGCTGGAGATTTTTCTTGGAAGGGCTATTTAAGTAGAGATCTTTAAAATTGCAGTTGAATACAATTCTAGCTTCTTTATTCACCACGAGCTGCAGTCTTTCGAGTCGGAGGCTCGCCACTCCGTAGAAAGCCGTATTGCAGTAGTTGATGCGATTGAGTACTAAGCATCGAACTAGACTGCTGGCCACGTCATCTGTGAGGAAAAGACGGATGTGGGAGATGGCGTGAAGATGTTAGTTGCGGGACTTTGTGAGACAAGTGATGTGGTTGTTAAAGGTAAGCTTGGTGTCGAGAGTTAATCCAGGAGTTTTCATGACGTTGTTGAAGTTGGTTAAATTTACCGCAGCTTTTAGTTGATGTGAGGTGCCCAATTTGATGATTTCGGTTTTGTTTTTGTTGAGCTGAATGTGATTAGAGCCAAACAATTTTTCCAAGGTTTCAATGCATGAGGGAGTAGTGGTTATTGGGTTGTTTGGGTTTATTTTTTCAATATCATAGTCATACTGATGGTGTAGGAAGTTTGAGTTTTGAATCAGACTACCAACTGGGGAAATGTAGTAGGTGAAAAAAAGTGGATCAAGTAAAGATCCCTGTGGTACGCCTTGGTTTATTGAAATTGTAGAAGAAAGAGAATTGACAATTTTTACGACTTGTTTTCTGTCAGTAATGTATAACGAAATCCACTTGAGAGCGGAGTCCTTGATACCGAATTCTTCGCTGAGCTTGTTTATTAAGATCTGATGGTTAATTGTATCAAAGGCTGCATAAAGATCGAGCTTTGTGCAAACTGTTATCATCTTATCATTGCAAGTGCTGAAAACTTCGTCGAGCACGTGAGTTAAGGCTGTCTCAGGGGAAGGATGAGATCGATATGCTGACTGGTATTTACTATAGTTGGGATTGTTGATGAGATGCAATTGAAATTGCTTAAGAATAGCTCTTTCTATAATTTTGGAAATGGTCGTTGAATTTGATATTGGTCTATAGTTTGTTGGAGAAGATTGGCTAAGGTTGGGCTTTTTGAGGAGGGGGGTGATTTGCGCTGTCTTATATAAACTGGGAAAATGTCCTTCTTTCAATGACAGGTTGGTGAGATTGGCGATTGCTGTTGAAAGAGGTTCAATGCAGTTGATGAAAATTTGATGTGGAAAAGAGTCGATGGCTGATGTTTTCTTGCACGACTGTTTGATGATATGTCGGATGAAGTGACCTCGTTGAAGATACTGATTGTGAGGAAATACGAAAACACAGTTCAGTTCGTATGGCTACAATGACCCGCAACTCCAGGTTAACACAAATGCATGGGACCGATACTCAGAGAGCTACAAATAACAGAGCAGAAAGGATCATCCAAGGGAGACACAAAGATTAACTTCTCTGATAAAAACATCGTTTCAAAAATTACTATCTTTACAATCTATGATAGACATAATTATGAATCATTATACATTAGAATTGCTTCAAACTTAATTTATAGCCAATACTTGTGGTTAAAATTTCTTAGTTATTATGTAATGATGTTTTTAAAAAGTCCAACATGAAGGAGTTCCAGTAAAAGGATGTGAAAACAATAATAGTAGTCTTATAAATGAATTTATGGTCACAAACTTATAGCAACAAATACACTGCTTAAACACCCAGCAAAACACCTAACAACATGGCAAGGGAACCTTAAAGATAAAACAATTTACAACACTATTGACTACATTTAATCTTACAAAAAAATGAAAAGATTCATGATAAATTCCAGAAATTATTACCACATCAACAGATCATTGGCTTGTTAAAATGAAACTCATAATACCCAAAACCCATCAAATATGGAAACAAGTTCCCACCAAAACAAGACAACTGAACTTTCATCACCCTATAAACAACTTTCCAAACCTTGTTTCCAAAAAATTCTCAAACATTGAAACCTTCCAAAATATTGTGCTCAAATCTGCCCTGAAATCCTTCAAACAACTAGAAAATAAACCTACACTAAAAGAAGACTCAGACACCAAAACACTCAAAAATAAATTCAACAGAATTAGGAAAAACTGAATAACTGTAAAACAAATCAATCAAAAAAAATCAAACTAAATGAAGTAAAGCATGGCCCACAAAAACAAATCAGCAAAAGGTATCTTAACAACAACCAAACTATAACAGAACAACTCAAAAAAATTGAGAACTCCAACTACAACACAAAAATCTAAAATCTATAAAACTTCTCAAAATAAATAACTTCATCAGCAAAGCACCCCCGTCTACTCCATCAAAACCAAAAAAAACGAGAAAGACCAAATACCAGCCTACTTACCACCATCAAAGATGACTTGAAACGTCATTCCCTATCAATAGAAGAGGCAATCCAACTTGCAAAAGACAGGAGATCGTGGAAGTTGGAGGGAAGCCGTGCTTCGGCGAACGATAAGCTTTAACTATTGAATCAACATCCATTTTTAGTGCTTTTTTGTAAACCCTAATGAATGAAATAAATTATCACGTATTACTCTAAATTATCTTTCAACTCATTACTTTATAATCCCATAAACAATAGTCACTTCATGCTAGTGTTTTATGATAAGACTATACTTATCGAAAATTATAGCTTTTATTTTGAATAAATTTATGAATCCTCAATTGATGTTTTTAAAGTTTAATTACTATACAGAACATAAATAAAACGTCTCTGAAAAGTCATATCTCAAGATACCCTATTTCTTAACACATCAACATTGAAGCATCTCATCAGGCAAACCCTCACCATTTGTTACTGCATCATTGTGGCCCTCTATGTCATCCACTCCAGATCAACTTCCAGGTGACCTATACAATTCTTTCTATCTCTTTTCACACATTCCTCTTTTGAAGGAGCCCCTTCTCTTCTCCCAAGATGTGCAATTAGAACTGACATATTGAAAACAACTGAAGCCACATTCTTAACTCAACCCACATAGCTTAGAGGTAGAGCTTTAGACTAATTAGCTCAAGTTACTTGGTTCAAATCCACGTGAGCCAAATGTTTCACAGTGTTTTCACTTCATTAAAATTGTAGCTTTGATCTATAAGGAAAAGCGCTTATAGATCTTATGAAGTCCTCTTTATCTCCCTAATCTATTCTCTCAGATTCTTTAAAAATTTTCAAATATTTTCAATCTAATTTGTGATGACGTCAATCAAAAAACATGTGACATCATATTTATTAAACATTCCTCGAAGATCTGCACAATTTAGTGGATGACTCAATTGAAGGCTATTCGAACCACTCGGGTGAGTTGGAGCGTTGGATGGCTGGGTGGTTGAGTGAGTTGAGTGGGTTGGGTGGCTGGGGGGTTGAGTGGGCTGGATGACTGGGTGGGTTGGATGGATTAGGTGGTTGGGTGTTTGGATTCATTTGAATCCTCAATGATTTTTTCTTCGACAGAAAGCTTCGAACAATCTCTTATCAGTAGCAATGACGGTAATTTGGATGGGCTACCAAGTGCTCCTGTAGCTGCATCAGTGAGAAGTGATGAGGATGAAAAGGAGGAGGATAAGAATATAGATGAGAGTGACTCAGAGTTGGATTACCAGAAGGCTTTGCTGATGTACATAAGGAAGAATCCGGAAGTGGGTGATGACTTCATGGAGCAAGCATGTTACATCAAGTCACCAGAAAAACGGGTCAAAAGGATTTTTGGGGAAGGGTCTGACTACTTGTCCCAAGATTTCTCCGATAACCTTCAACCAACTGTGCTTTTCGATTGATTCTTTGATGCAACAAAATTCAATAAAACTCAACAAAACTCAATAAAACTCGTCTTTATCTGAATAAAATTCATGTTTTGTTCATGAACCAGAGTGGGTCATGTGTGGAGACGATGTAGGTCGTAGGAATGAGCTTCGTTATTGTTTCGCAATAAGATGATAAGATTAAACAGTTTATTTAAAGTTTCTAGATGTTCAATATTCATTTCGGTTCACACGCACACACATCCAAAAGTTCACATCCACAATGATCACATCCACATACACACATCAAATTTTGTTTCCTCACAGATCCCTTTCGCCCATCTTCCATTTGTCTTCCTTCACACCTCCACCATCGTTACAGCAGCATGAAGAATAATTTTAACTAACCACTCAACTTATTTGACTGTCAAGCTCACTGAAGTTCTGACCTTTGAACCCCAACAGACGTTCAAGTTTGTGCCTCACTTTGACCTCTTTCTTCTTTTGAGCATCCAACATGGCTTCCGTCTGCAGCTTGTAGGCTGCGAAAAGACATTTAAGACGTTTGATCTCTTGTTTCTGCGTGAATTCTCTCCTCTTCAACGCCATCAATCTCTCGTCGTTTACCTTCTTCAAAGAGTTTTCCAAATCGAACACCTTACAGGTCAGTTTTAAAAAGCTCATATGCAACTTTTCGTATTCATCATCATGTGCTTTTTGCTGGTCACGTGGGAGGAGTGTAACTTGAGAGAGGCAAGCTGGTTGGTGCCTGGGAAGAGTTTTCTGATCGGTTGGCTGAAGGTCTGTCTGCATTTCATTTTCAAATGTAAACTTCTTGTGTGGAGAAGAACTTATTTGAGAAATACCCCCTGATTTATTAGCTGGATGATTGTGAGGGTGTTTGTGTTGTGAAGTGAAGACGTTGGTGGAATGTTGTCTCAGTACCATGGGAACTCTTTTTGAAGCACATTTTTTCTTTCTTTTTCCGTTTTTAATCATATTCTTGGATTTAATTTTTTTCTTTGATGGCCGTTGCAAAATCTTCTTCATGATTGCTTCATTGTTCTGGACGATTTTCATTTGTTGGTGCTTTAAGGAGTCGACCACATTCTGCAAAGCTTCCAACTCTTTTCGTAAGTGTTTCTCTTCACCTTGCACATCTCGAATGCCATTTCTCAACTTCAAATTCTCTTCTTCCCTCACCTCTATATCTTTCTTTATTTCGTCAATTTCATGGCACAGATGGTCTTTCTCGTGCGTCAAAGCATCAACCCTTTTGTGTAGTGATTTGTTTTCTATTTGTCCATCATCTAACCTCTCAGTTTGCTTCCCAAGTTTTTTTTGCAACTCTTCAATTTCATCTCTTAGTTTCATCTCTACCACATCACCCCAGCATTCACCAACCTCCACACCTGCACATATCAAACTGTTAGTCTTATGAGATTAATATTGTCAACTACAAAAGTTACTTTCGTCAAGTTTCTGTTGAAGTTCTTTAATTTGGAACCTATGAATTTCTTTTTCTTTTTCTCTTTCTTCTTCACAACAGACCAACTTTTCCTTCAACATTTGCATTTCATTGCAATTCTTCTCCAAGTCTTCCTATAAATAAACATCGTAATTAATAAATGCTCTTACACCCCCCATAACATTGAATTTATCAGTGCATTTCTACCGATAGCTGTTGGTTGTGTGTGGTGGTCATACGGAGTTGAGATGTGCTACTTTTGAGCTGCAAGCTCAGTTTGTGCAGAGAGGTTTGAAGCTCAGAACAGTCTTCAGACAGACCATCTTTCTCCTTTTCCAGCTCTTTCACTCTGCCATTCAATTCCAACAAGTCTTTAGCATTCTGCTGCTCCCTGTACATATACTACATGTTAATAACGAATGATTGTAGTGGCGCAAATGCGAACCTCTTCTTGGCCTCTTGCAAGAGTTTTTTATTTTCAGAATCTTCCCACTGAAGCATATTAATTTGTTCCACCAAACACTCTAGCTCTACTTTCTTTGAACTTCTGACCTTATCCATCGTATCCTCCAGCCATTTGATTCGGTCAGTCTGTTTTCTGATGCAATCTTCCATGCTATTTAATTCCTTCTCACGCTCAAATCGTTTCAGTTTCTCACTTCTCAGCTTTCTATGCATTTCAGAATACTTCGACAGATCCACCTTGAAAGAATACCAAAATTAAAGATGCAAACAAACAGAAAAAATGAAAGATACAGAGAAACATAAAATAAAACCTTCAAGCAGACAAAATGCAAACAAACCAACTCACTTACCAATGGAGGGCCATTTCCACCAACATCACTCGACCTCATCTCTGCAAATCAAGACCTCAACATTAGGAAACACATTAGGCATTTTAGCAAAAATACCTGGTGATTGGAAGAGATATTGAGGTTTGGTGATGACTTGGTCCTCTTCCTTGCTTCCATCCATCGTTTGTAATATGGGCTTTCCATCTGCGACTTCCGCCATCACAGCCCAAATTGCGATCTGGAAACATGTGGGTTAAAGATTGCATTAATTATCCATATGGGCATACCTTTTTTAAATCATCTTTCTTCACTTCTGTGTTCACTCCCATATACCATAACACCACTTCTAGACATCCTGCAATCAAATGGAAACATTTACACTGGAATATGCAAGCATTTTCACACTAACTTTGGAGTTGGCTCACAATATCACTCACTCGTGCTGCCTTTCCATTCCTTCTGTGACGTGTGTCATAATAAGCTTTGTGAGAGTGTGAACTGACATGTGAGGCGTGGTGCAAGATGCTGTGATTTCATATGGTAAATATGTTGCGGTATAAGAGGTGACAGTGATATGTGTGCTCAAACCAACAAACCTGCTTCTGCCATGTATGCTTTCTTCTAGAACCTCCTTCAACGCCCCCATCAAGTCCATTTCATTCCCCCCCTGTCGAGGAGTTCATCAGGTATCAAAATTACGTTATGTAAGGTAGACCCGCAAATAACTTCATGAAACATTTGCACTAATGCATTGTTTTGTAAAATTTCGTTTCACGCCTTCTAGCAACAACACCAAAACATAAGCAAACCTCCTTCAAATCTGAGTTTTCTTTGCTCATTGTCCATACAAAAAATACTTTAAACTTCTCATAAGCCTTTTTTTATACCAGTGAGGGTCATTACAAGTAATTAACTTTCAAACGACATGAGCAATTATATGAGTGCACTCGAGTAAAAGGTTCAGAATGACACTCAATTACCAAGCAGGGATTAACACCAGTCATTAAAACACCGAGTCTTTCAAATGCATCAACACTAAACTAATGTAAACAAAACGTTTAAGATGTGATTATGACGTCATGAGGATAAACAAATCATGATTGCCTGATTGGAGATGTGATCACGTGATTGGCAATCTAAATGCGGCTGTTAAAATGGAGGTCGCGAAGAAATTTGTGTCTTATACTTTTTTTGGAGCTAACATAAATTTGTTTTGAGAGTTTGAATTTGACTTGATTAAAAATAAACGTTTAATTGTTATATGAGTTTGTAATTTACATTAAAATATACACTAATTGGCATTAAAAGCTGGTAATTTACACGATTAAATAAAAAAAAATGTACACGATGGATGATAGTGCAAAAGTATTGATGTTGTTGGTGTTTTGCATGTGGTGTTGTGACCTCAAAGGTCAATTGATTGACCTCACTGATCGACAATATGACCAGGTCAGAGATAAAATGAACATAAAACTGGCATGTATTTTTTTGAGATTATCGTTATAATTGATATCCTTATTGATAGTTATAACTGATATCCTCTTTGATAGTTCTAATTGATATCCTCATTGATAGTTCTAATTGATATCCTCATTGATAGTTCTAGTTGATATCCTCATTGATAGTTCTAATTGATATCCTCATTGATAGTTCTAATTGATATCCTCTTTGATAGTTCTAATTGATAGTTATTATTTGTTATAATTAGATATAATTATTTGCATTCAAGATGATTTAGCTTCAGTTTTGAAGTATTTTTAAATACTTTGAAAGCAAAGCTCTAACTTTTGATATTCTTATCAAAAAACGTGGTTATTTATAATTAATTCCAATTAAATTATTTTTTATATATGATTAATTTTTCTTTTTATATCAAAATAGGCCCCAAGTGTTGGTGTTCAGATCTCAAAGAATGCATTAAGTGCCTTTTTACATTCACTCTTCATGAAATCTCTAATTATTTCGTATTTCCTCCCCTCGAAGATAGTGATTCTTTGTTTCTGTTGCATTTTGCCACTTCTCTGTGTTTGAAATTTATAAAAGTAAGTGTTTTTACTCGGCCGTCCTCTCTTTCTCTAGCCCTTAAAAGCGTTTGTAAGCTCTTTGGCCATTGGTAAACTCAGACGTCTGAGTATGTAACCAAGAGAACTGCGTTTTATATTTTCAATGACATCTCTCAATTCCTCGAGTTTGCTTTGTTTCATGAACTTTTCGTTTGTTATTTTGTTGGAATAAAAAATTCGAAAAGCTTCCCTCACGCATTTTATTTCGACAGCTTCAATTTCCTTGAGATCTGCTTTTGCTGGACTCCATGTTTGACAGTTGTAGAGAAGAGCAGGTCTGATTTAAGTGAGGCATATTCATTTTATTTTTTGGTTTGTTTTGATGTCTAACACTTATGGTTTCTCATTGCTCTTACATTTTTTTTCTTTTGTTTCTGATTGTGTATTTAATAATAGTGCCAAGTATTTCCGTGTTTCCTAAATTGTGCGTTTGTAGTTAAGCTTCATTATCAGCTTGAATTTGAGATAAACAGTTGTAATAGCTTTTAGTATTTTTTCGACTTCTTCATCGTTGTTTGAGCAGAAATATTTCCATCAGCGTAGCTTATTTCATTAATGTTTCGAGTAGTAGATTCTTTTCTCATCTTTTATGTTGCTTTAAAGAGACATATGTGGTAAACAGTATTGGAGAAAGAGTCGCTTTGAGGGGAGGCAACATTTCTTTTGAGTTCTTCTCCACATGGGTTTCCAATCTTCACACAAGCTGTTATTGAAGCCATATGTTAGCGAAGCATTTGAGTTTCTTCATCAAATAGATATTCTTGAAGGATTTAAATGCATTTTTTCCTTGGGGTTGTGTCGAATGCTTTTAACATGTCGATGGATAACACATGATTGTTTTTTTTGAAATTCTGTCATTAACTTTGTAGTCATGATGAAGATATTATCAGCCGTGGATCCATCGGTTCTATATGTTGATTGGCATAAAGGTAAAACAGCACCTATTTTTATTAAATTCTTTCAAGCGATAATACGGAGAAAATTTTTTTTCATTGAGTTGAGAAGGGTTGTTGGTCGTATGTTGTCAATTTTTTTTTGCTCTTGGGGTTTTGGGATTGGGATGATCATATCTTGGCTTATTTCGGTAGGTGATTTGTGGCTAGTTGGCTTGTCAAGGTCATTTGAGTTGCCGAACTTAATGTTGCCTTTTCGAAGTCTTTTTCGAAATAGTATAAAATCTTTTATGTTTTACATGGCATATAACTTTGTGCCTTTCTTCCTCGTGTCTTCCCAGGTTGTAATGTGCCTGGCTTTGTTTTTGACAAAGGCATTTATGAGGTTGTTGGCTGCATTCAATTTTTTCACTTAAAAGCCATCGCTTTTTTTTCTTTTCTATTTTTTCCTATTTCCTTTCCATTCATGTTGACTATTTTTGAGTTGATTATGTTAAGAGTAGGGCTTCTGGACTGTTTGCCTATTGAAGCTTGTGAGTGTCCTAGGAACTCAAACTTCTACATTTGATCTGCATTCCTTCATACTTGGGTTGCCTCATTGGGTTAGACTCCTATCATGTAATATTTTTAATTTTTATATCTACTTTCATCGTCATCACTGTTTGAAAAAGTTCATTTTTTTGATGCTGACAGATTTTCTGCACATAATGCTGGGATCGTAGTGTGGTTTTCGGTGTGATTACCAGAGTTTACTGCTTCTTCTTGTTATTGTTTTTTTAGTTTCTTGTCTCAATATCAGATCTAATTTTTTTTTCAAAGTCCCAGAATAGGCTTTCTTTCTTTGTCTGCGCCATATTTCCTCGAGCATTGAAGGTTGCGAAAGAAGTTTTCAACTCTTCTTCTATGTTTCCTACAATTGCTTCCAAGAGATTTTCGTTAAGAAAAGGCATCACTTTTTGAGCGAGGTTAATACAACGAAGGAAGCAAAAAATTTCTTTCAGTATTATTTTTATGTGCACCTTTTATTTTCTCCTTGAAGACAGAAAATTTGGTTTCTATTTTGAGAAATTCCATGAAATATTATAGACTACTTTTTCATTACTGAAACTTTCTACTTCATTGCAAGTCTGTCCTATTTAATTCTTTCACCACATAGGTCGTTGATCTTTTTAAATATTCAATTTTATTTTTTCAGTTCCTCGAGTTCATCAATTGTGTTTGTTGAGTTGATTTTCCATGTAGTTTTTTTTGATATACAGACAATCTATCAATCCACAATATGGTGTATTGCTGGTGTTGTTGAATAGATTGTGCTTTCTTTGATTGCTTGAAATATTTATTTTGGCTCAACACAATTTCCAATTTTTTTTTGTAGTTTTCTATAGAATTTTACATATTTAGAATTGCTTTAAATTTTGTTTTGTTGATCTTTTTGCTGCCACTTGAAGTTTGTGATGACCATTCTGTGATCACTTTCGTGGGATAGAATCGTGGCATGATTCCATAAATTTGTTTTTTAAATTTATGTTCTCTATCTGGTTGCATGTTCTTTTTTGTTGTTTTGCCATTCCATATATTACAGAATCTGTGTTTGAAGCTGGTATTTGTTGAAAAATGTTTACCTTCTGCCATTGCTTCAAGGAGCATGGCGCCGTTTCCATTTGAGGTTTCTTTGCCATATTTATGATGAACTGTTCCTAGTTTGGAACTGAAGTCTCTGATCACATTATCTGCATGTTTTTTTTTAGTTCACCAAGCTTAATAAAATTTTTTTTTCAACATACTGACACTGGTTGGAGCATAAACTATCAAATCTCTTGTTTGATCTTTTTCGAATTCTGATTCTATAATTCTTCCTTCAATTTTATTCTAAGTAAATCTTTGACCTTGACTTCATAAGATAGCATAGGTTTGTTAGATTGAAGTGTAGAGTTTGAATGAAGATGCTGAAAGTGTACATTGTCACAAGAGTTATGATAAGTTGTGTTACTGAAGTACGTCAGGTCATGAATGGCGTTTAAAAGTGGATTCGATAACAGGAATATTGGCAGCACAAAGTTTTGTTTCACAACCCCATCTTCAAAATGATTCATCGTCACGTAACATATTCTGCTTCCGGTTTGTTTTCTGTGCTTTCATCTATATATTCACCTATTTACCAACTTATCTAATCGCCCATTCATGTGTCACATCCCGCTAGTTGCTCTCAATCCACCCACCTCCACTTCACTCATCTCTACCCCACCTACATTTACTCCACACCTCCATCTCACTCTCTTCCACTTAACCGATCTTCACCCAGCCACTTCTACCCCACCCATCTCTACTCCACCTTACCCTCTTCTACTATACCCACCCAACTTCACCTCACACCTCCATCTCACACAACTCCATCTCCTCAAACTCTAACATATTCACTTCAAATATACTACCCCCACTCATTTCCACCCCACCCACCTTCATCATACCTACCTTCATTAAACCCACCTTCATCACACCCACTTCCACCACTTACACCTTCATCACACCCACCTCATCAGGTTATTTTGAATCGATCACCGTGGTTTTTCAAGCAACAAAACCATTTCATATAAGGTGCTTCTGTGACTACATGACCAACACCACATAAACAACCAACACCACATAAACAAACCACAATAAACAACCAGCACTACATAAGCAACCAACACCACATAAACAACCAGCACCACCTAAAAAACCAGCACTACATAAACAACCAACACCACAAAAACAACCAACACCACATAAACAACCAGCACCACCTAAAAAACCAGCACTACATAAACAACCAACACCACATAAACAACCAGCACCACATAAACAAACAACACCACATAAACAACCAACACCACATAAACAAACAACACCACATAAACAACCGACACCACATAAACAAACCACAATAAACAACCAGCACTACATAAACAACCAACACCACATAAACAACCAACACCACATAAACAACCAACACCACGAACAACCAACACCACGAACAACCAACACCACGAACAACCAACACCACAAACAACCAACACCACATAAAAAACCAACACCACATAAAAAACCAACACCACATAAACAACCAACACCACATAAACAAACCACAATAAACAACCAGCACTACATAAACAACCAACACCACATAAACAACCAACACCACATAAACAACCAACACCACATAAACAACCAACACCACGAACAACCAACACCACGAACAACCAACACCACGAACAACCAACACCACAAACAACCAACACCACATAAAAAACCAACACTACATAAACAACCAACACCACATAAACAACCAGCACCACCTAAAAAACCAGCACTACATAAACAACCAGCACTACATAAACAACCAACACCACATAAACAACCAGCATCACCTAAAAAACTAGCACTACATAAACAACCAACACCACGAACAACCAACACCACAAACAACCAACACCACATAAAAAACCAACACCACATTAACAACCAGCACTACATAAACAACTAACACCACATAAACAACCAACACCACATAAACAAACAAAACTACATTGCCAGATGGTACCGTAAAGAACAAAACTTGACAAACTCTGAAGTTCCTCACAAGATATCCGTTGAAGGTTGTATAAAACAACAAACAAAAAAAAAAAACAAAAAAGTAAAAAGAAAAAACAGTCAAACAGAAAAACATAAAAGCACACAAAAACAAAAAAAACGCTTCTGCTTTTGTCCACCACCAGGCAGGTGCAGAATGGTTGTCATTTCTTGTTGTAGCGCATTTTTGATGCTTCAAAAAACCCTGTCGCTTGAAATTTCTACCACAGTGTTGGCATAAGATTGTTACTTTTGCTTGCTGTAAGTGTTTCTGTATGATGTGGTTTGCAAGTCCAGCTTTGTTAACTGCAATTTTGTTGCAACCAGAAAAAGAGCATACCAAACCGTTTAATACCCCATTATTTATGTTCATCTCACCACATATGTTATTAGCATTGTTATATTGTACATTCAGCTCTTTTTTTCGATCTTTCTTATCTTTTTCTGATTGTTCTTTATTCTGGTTGTGAGCGATTATGAGGGTATTTATGCTTTTCCGCCATTTGATTCTGTTCTTCGCTTCGCTACGCCAACCAGACACCAACCCAATAGCTTTCAAATCGTTATTCACCAGATCATGCCACCTATGTTTTTGACCACCTTGACTTCTTTTACCACCACATATTTTACTGACCAATAATTTTTTGGGCCACCGGGAATCTGCCATTCTTTCAATATGTCCTAGCCATTTGAGTCTTTTCAGTTGAAGGATTGAATCTACGCGTTCAATGTCACCTCTTCTTCTTATTTCGGTGTTAACATGTCTCTCATAGAGATTTCACATATAGACCGAACACACTTATTAACAAAAGACTGCAATCTTTGAACATGGTTGCTCAAAGGAGCCCAAGTCTCACAACCGTAAAGCAGGTTAGGCATTATAATGGATTTGAAAAGCCTCATCTTCGTTTTCCTTTTTAACTTTTTTTGATACCATATGAGCCTTCCAATACTTCTGAAAGCAATCGATGCTTTACAGATACGAGTATCAATCTCTTCATCTATGGAACAGTCGTTTCGAAGTATACTGCCCAGATATTGATACTGCTCAACATTCTCCAAACCTCCGTCAGTTTGATGTACCGAACTGTTGTCAAGATGAGTGTCTCTATTATCAGCTTCAGGACAGATTTTTGAGTATTGATCTTCAGGCCGTAACGGGTAAATTTTTCACTGAGCGATTGAATAAGAGAATTCATTACACTTCGATCATTGCTCAATAATACCACATCATCTGGGTACATGAGGATTTGAACTTATGACGGCTGTTTATTAGAGGAGCGTCAAGGTTGTATTGAATATGGACTCCGGCATCAGGATGTTACATCATGACAGTCCTTATGATAACATCTAAAAATAAACAGAGTTGGAGCCAGTACATCACCCTGCTTTACACCTGATTCAACCTTGTATTCTTCAGCCAACTGACCTTCAAACCGCACCACCCCATATGTTTCCTTATGTAAGGCTCCTATTATACTCACGAACTTTTCAGAAAAGTTGTAGACATGACGTAACACAGCCCAAAGTAAGTTTCTGTTAACTGAGTCGTACGCTTTACAGAGATCAATGAAGCACAAAAAAACCGGTACGTTGAACTCTTTGGCCCGTTGCATCAATATTTTCTTAGAAAACAACTGATCTCAACAACCTCTCTCGGCACGAAACCCACCTTGAGACTCACTTAGTTGCTCTTCAACATAATGTTTCATTCTGTTCAGCATCGCTCTTGCGAATACTTTGTAGGCTGAACATAAAAGTGAGATGCCACGGAAATTATTGCACTTCAGCCTGCTACCTTTCTTGAAGATGGGAATAATAATTTGTTTCGTCCAGTCTGAAGAAACCTTTTCTTCGACCCATATTTGATCTGCAATCAATTTCAACCATCTAACAGTTTCATCAGCACCTAGTAGCAGTAGCTCTGTACTAATTCCATCAATTACAGTCGAGCTATTTTTTTACACCGTTTTAGTGCGACACACATATCTTCGTTTGTCAGAGGCTCAGTCATTGGATACAGAGATCAGCTAAAGAGCTATGTGAAAGAGCAGAATGATTGACCAGGGTATTGATGTTTGTGACCTCTTTGAAGTGTTCACACCATCTCTTTAGTTTGCTTTTTGTTGTTAGCCTTGTTGTACCGTCTTTGGCTAAGATCTTCAAGCATCTATAACCTCTTGATTTGGTAAAAGACTTCAGATTTTTTATTAAAGAGCCACCTTTACCTTGTTTCAAACTCATTTCATAATCATCTTCTGCCTCTTCACTTTTTTGTTCCCACTATGAATTCAGAGCAAGTTTACATGCTTCTTTGCATTTTTTCTTTATCATCACATATTGAACCTTAGAAATAATGGAACTGATTGATTTTTTTGTTTATGTTGCATAATTTTTTGGTAAACATCAGTTTTTTCATTTGTCAGTTTCCGAATTTTTTCAGTTACCCAATCTTTTTTATATTTTGTGTTTTTGGTTGGCAAAATTTTTTTTGCAGATGTTGAACTTTCTTTGAAAACTCTCCATAGCTCATCAATATTTTTTGGGCCACCAGGCACTGCTAACTGCTTTCTGAAATTATTTATTATGTTTTCGTCGAGTTCTCGGGGATTTTCAATGTATTGCTTGTGACTATTGTTGCGAAGTTGTTGCTTATGACATAGTGATTTGAAAAATTTGAATTTTGCAATAACAGGAATGATTAGAAATATGAAGAGTTTTTCTGAAAACTTTGGTGTCCAGGATGCAGAATCGGTATTGAGCATTGATGAGGATGTAGTCAAGAACATGTCCACCAATTTTCTGACCAGAATGGTGCCATGTATACTGATGAATGTTCTTTTGAGGAAACAAAGTGGTGATTTCCAGATTGTTATAGTTGCAAAAATCTACCAGACTTCTGCCGTTGTTATTTCTCACATCTGGATTATGCTTCCCATGTAGAGATGACCGACTAGTTGGCTGGCCCACTCGTGCCTTGAAATTTCCTGCTACTATGATGACGTCCTTTTTACGAATGCTCTCAATAATAGATTGCAGTGTTTCATAAAAATTGTCACTGTTTTGACTCATCAACCTCTGTAGGAGCATATACGGCAATAAGACTCATTCCGAAACTTGCTGGTTTCACTCTTAATTGCAATAACCTTTCGTTTATAGGACGAAAAACACCATTTTTTTTCCACGCCTCTTTGAATTCATTCCTCAAGATAACACCAGTACCTCGTTGGTTGCCACTTAAATTGTTTTAATAGTCATAAATTAACTTATTTTCCACGATATCTTTTTCGAGCGATAGCTAAGTTACGAGTGTTTTGACAAGCATCAAAAAACTCGATTATTTAAACACACACACGCACGCACGCACACACACACACACACAAAAATACACACACACAAACACACACGCACACACACACACAGGCGACCCAAACTTCCACAAATCGATGATGAGATCCGGCAGTTTGTGGTCTTCAAGGCTGGTGGTGGGGGGCAGTACTGAATGCAGAGATTTCGCAACAGTCATAACATCAGCTGATGGTAGTTTTCAGTTCAGCATCTTCACCAGGGTAGGTGTCATTGCTCATGTCATAGGACCCTATGGGATAGTTTCACATCTTTCTAAATAGTGTTGTTTAAACATGACAACTTTATCGTTTTAGATATCAATAAGATTTGTGTTTTTCAAGTCATTTTTCACACTACCATTCGTCAAAAAATCACTGCAAAGCTTACTACCACACCACACAACATACAATCCCACAACCTCACAACAAGATCACACAACATCACCACATAACACCACACAACATCCTCACACCACATGACACCTCACAACACAAGACCACACAACACATCACCACACCCCATAACACCACACCGCATAACACCACACCACATAACCACACCCAAAACCACACAACAAAAGTCCACACATCGCCACATTGCACAATAATGACCCCAGGTGGAGGCGTGGTCAAGCGAGAGAAGGCACGCTCAGGCGATAGAAGGACCTGATTGGCTGGTGTCACCTCCAGGTGCCATGGCCTTCCATGAAAGTCACAAACTTGCATTCTCTTGCGCTGTATTAATCTCCGAAGGTTGTTGAATTTTGCATAATCGATGTGTGTTTATGTGATATGATGCTGGTAGAAAAGAGTGCCTTCACTGAAGAGCTGGTGCTGTCACGTGAGGTGCCTGGAACGAAGTATGAGCAGATCAAAGAAAAGTCATTTCTGTTTGCACCTGGGCAGGAGTCGTTGTTGAAGGTGGGTGGTGGTTGTACATGCAATGACTAAGTTTCAAATTTCTCTATAAGTTGAAATTGCCTGAAATTGAAGTTTCAAAACAGGCAATTCTTTTGAATAGCTACATTTATAAATTAAACTTTTGAGAGCTTTTTCTTCATGATTTTAAGCCATATAAAATAATATGATTCAAAACACCACTCACTCGCCAGATGTCGTGGCTTAGCATCTTCAGCACCCACAACTACTCGAGAGGTAGAGTGGAGAAACATGGAAGCAGTCTTCTGGCTGGCAAGATCACCAGAGTCTCAAACGAGAGCAGAGTTGTGATTTACCAAGTGGGACTGACAGCCCCTGTGGCCAGTGTGGGTCACTCGGGCAGGTACAAGTGCTCTTTCGATAGAAAAGATGACCATCTTATTGTGGTCACCAAGGTCAAAGTGCTCCATTCTGACTTTGAAAATGTTGATAAGAGGGTCGAAAAAGATTCATACAGAAAAAGAGGCAAGAGAAGAAATAAGAGTTTAGATGCGGGCAGAAACGTGTCTTGTAGAAGATGCTCGAGGAGCAAGAAGAAATCCAAAAAAAACAGGAATGCAAGTAGGTTCAAGGGAGGTAAAAAGAATGATTTACAGACTGAGTTGGTGTCTTGTGAGGGTGGTGCTTTGGTGGGAGAGGAGTGGTTGGTGAAGGAGGGTGCATCGACTTGCCTGAGATGCAGAGGCAGGGATAACAATGGAAAAAAGCTAAAAGTCAGCATACAAAGAGATGGGGTAAACCTCGAGAAGATCTTCAACATACCTCCAGACACTTCGCACAGAAACTTTCTCAAAAATATCAGACACTCCAGAATTTATCTTCTGAAGCGAAGCAAAAAAAAAAGAAATTCGTTTTATCAAAAAACAAAAAAATTTCTAACTCACAAGAAAAAAATGCCGAAAAGAAGCACCGTTGAAAAAAGAAAGGATTTGATGGAGACATGTTCGTTCACAAGTGCCAAGAGATGTGTGGGCCTGGAGAGGTTTGTAAACGTAGTTGATGGTGGTGTCTACGAGACCTCTCTCACCCTTCACAACCCCCACCCCTCCTCATTCCCTATCCATGGCCACCATTTCACCTGTCACGTAAGCAGCTTTATCAAGCACAAAGAACTTCACTTCCGGATCAGATATGTTTGATGAAATATAATAGCCTGAATCAAATAGTAAAGTCAACAAACACAAAGTATTTATAAAAACACGAAGCTTTCTGTAGGACTAGCTTACATTATCAAGTGATTATCACTAGTCTTACGAAAAGCTTCATGTCTTCGTTTTAATAACTACTTTGTGTTTGTTGATCTTACTAGATTGGTTTAAGTTGTTCAAAGTTGAATATTAGGGGTATTGTGAGGTAGTGTATTGACATTGTATGTCGGAGTGATCATAAATAATCAAGTTTAAAAATGTCACAATGCTTTTTTTAAATTTTTGGAGGAAAATTTTGCCATATTCAATTGTCAGTTAGAAAAATGACTTATTCATAAACTTTCAAACTAGAGAAACCGAATATAAATTCTGAATATATTTTTAAAATGTTCCCATTTACTTTTAAAACTTATTAAAAGATGTTTTCTATTTATAATTTTTTCTATTAAATATATTATTGATATGATGTTGATTACTTGTTTTATACATGTTATAACACGAAGAA
This sequence comes from Pterobdella sp. o SKG-2022, assembly GCA_964035795.1. Classification (NCBI taxonomy): domain Eukaryota; kingdom Metazoa; phylum Annelida; class Clitellata; order Hirudinida; family Piscicolidae; genus Pterobdella; species Pterobdella occidentalis. The sequence goes on from OZ038327.1 coordinate 7,399,023, forward strand.
AATGATAATTTCTATTCAGTCAGTAATACTGGTGAAGATTTGTGATTTAATAACAAACATGAAGCATCTAAACGGGCTAAGGTAGCAAACGTTCAAATACGGCAGATCATTATCATAAGGGTGCAGCTACCGGCTTCTTTGTCTCGATAATTTATCTTATCTACGTTGTTTTCAAAATTGTTTTAAAAAAAGACATTATCTAGGATACATGTTGCATTTCAAATATTAGGTGAGCCTATTTTTTTATATTATCAAGTTCACATAATCTCAAACGACATGACGTACTTTTTACAACTCAATTCCTACAGTAAAAATCTCAGATTATGAGGATATTAGAAGAACACAAAGAGAAAATTGTTATTACGCTAATTGTGATAAGGTTTTACTTGTTGAAAATTTTAGCTTAATAAAAATTTTCACTACGTGTTCTTACATTCTAATCTGAAGTTTTTACTGCACGAAATTCAAGTTTAAAAAAAAACATACGATGTCTAAAAAACTTAATTGTTCAAATATTAACCATGAAAGTAATCAATGAAAATTTTCAGAAATAATATGTGAAATAGGTAAAAAAATGATTTGAATATTTAATAAGATAGTTTAAAAATGCATTAAAATTGAGTCATATTTCAACAGAGATGTGCAGAATCTTAACTTCATGTGTAGGTCTCCTTTTTGACCTGTTAGCCTTGCTTGCCTGCCTGGCAGCATTTGCTCTTCCATATTGGGTCTATTGTCCTGATGGCTGTAACCGAGCCATCACACAAACACTCAGTTCCAAATTGAGGCCATTGGTTGACACTGGACAAGAAACTTTCATGTTTGAGGGATTATTAGCTCGGGTAAATCATCGACAAGAGTGGAAATACTTCTGGCATGATGACTTTCTGATGGAGCAGCAGCTCCCAGGTTTGTGTTTGGTGTCATCTTCAACATTCCTTCATATGTTTGATCTCAGTCTCAACATTGATATATATTCATAAATTCAGACTGGTACAAGGCATCTCAAGCCCTCTTCACATTTGGTTTTGTAATTTTGCTTTCAACTGTCTTCCTTTCTTTGATGCATGTAGCATGCCGTTGTTGCTGTCAGAAAGCATTTTCTCTGGCCACAGTCATTGGCTCCCTCATCTTCTCAGCCTGTGAGTTGCTATCACTTTTATGGCTAGCCATATCACTCTAACAACAATCAAATAAGATATCAGGCCATGAAAGTTTTTCGAATACTATTTTGCTTTTTTACTGATAATATATAATTTAGAAATATTAATGAACATGAAGTTGTCATTGAATTCGAAAAAATCCATTTTGATTAGCAATTTTAATAATTTCCAATCCAATTATTATTATGTTTACTATGCAAGTAAGCATTTGATCATCTGACCCTCACAGTTGTTCTGATTGGTGCTTCACTGGTGGTCTTTGTGCTGTTTCAAGCGACGGAAGAGCATACAACTTTCACCACAGACAACCAACAACGTCATTTCTTCTTTGCAGTTTATGTGGTGGCCGGTGGTTTGTTGGCTGCCCTCTTAGCATCTATTCTTTTCCTGGCTGATGGTTGCCAACGTAACTATGGGGATTACCAGTCAGCTAGAATGGTCTGAAAAGAATGACAACACCCAATTTCACAGAACTGCACCTAGTTGTGAACTGACCTCATTTCACCTTCACCTCTATTTGAACCTTACCCTATATTTTACAGCTAGCTTGTTTATCATCTACAAAAACTTAGAAATTGAATTAAAAATAAGGTTGATGATTTAAAATCATGTTGCACTTTTGAAAACCTCAAATATATTTTTAAAACGTTATATAAAATATATATATATATATATATATATATATATATATATATATATATATATTATATATATATATATATTATATATATAATATATATATATATATATATATTATATATATATATATATATATATATATATATATATAATATATATATATATATATATATATATATATATATATATATATATATATATTCATATATAATATATATTATATACTAATATATTTATCATATTTATTTCTATATATATATATATATTTATATATTATTACATAAATTAATATATATATACTATATATATACTGCTTATACTACTATATATATATATATATATATATATATATATATATATATATATATATATATATATATATATATATATATATATATATATATAT